>OMLC01102576.1:0-29493 GCA_900302585.1 Regalecus glesne | reverse complement strand
ATTGTACATTGTATGTATACTGGTATATTCTGACATGTCCATCTACCTCAAGCATGCAAGTAACCTGCTAATATTTATTTTAGTATCCGATATACTCCGCACCATCATGCTTTATCACCTCTTATTTTCATCTGTATATAGTCAGTCCTTGTGTAAATATCTGAAGATTGTCATGTTGTCATTCTATGTGAAGTACCTGTGAGAGCCATGAAACCAGAGTCAAATTCCATGTATATGAAAACTTAAATGGCCATAAGCTGATTCTCATCTGTCTCCCCATCCCTCCGTGTCAGTTTTCTGGCTTTAACTTTTCAGCAGTAAGGCCAATAACATGACCGTATTACCTTCCATTGTAACTGCTCTCATCTTCACTTCGGTGAGGCCATTTTAAATGCCGAGGCAAGGCTAGACTTTTCAGCCAAATCAAATATCACCCATCATGGAAATGATCTATTACTATCTTGGGAACGTAAGTGCCATCTATCAACGACTAATTCGGTGTGGTTTGGTTTGATTTTTCAAAATGTAACTGACTATTGCCAACTAACTGGTAGGCTTTTCTTGAATTAGAAAAAAGAAACATTCCTCATTTTGGGGGCAAAAGCTAAAGACTTCTTTAAAAATGTAACAAAATCTGCCCTCCCAGCAAAACTATACAAAGATCGTATTTTTTTGAGATACAGAAAAATATTTACAAGGGCCCTTTTTAAAAAAACGTGTCGTAGTAGTAGTAGTAGTAGGAGTGATAATAAGAACAATGCATCAAGTCCAGCTTTGGCACTCTTCTGTCAGTCTCAGCACCACACACCAGTGCTTAAAAGTGGAACCTACAAGGTCCACAGCGTTTTGCGGTGTCTTCACAGGCAGAACGTGAGATCATTGGTTCTGGATCCAGCCATCTTGGGTCCTTTCAAGTTGGCTGGAGCCTCAGCAGCCCATGATTCCCTTTATCTGAAACTAAATCAAATAATAGAGAAATGATGATTTATGAAACGTCACATCAAAAAGAGAATCATTGATGTACTACTGGTGATGTGTGGTTACATAAGGTGTCCCGATTCCATGATCCCAAAACATTTACTTGATGCGAGTTCATGACTGATGAAGTTTAAGAAAAGCAAACAGGCTTTTTTTTGCATTTGGATTCAGAGAGAAGTAGAACAGAAAATATTTGTAGCCTTGAGTTCTACCAAAAACCTACTTGGAACAAGTGTAATTTCACCCCCAGACATAGTGAGCCACTTAAGAGCTAATACACAAAAACATAACTACAACTCTGACTCCCTGTGACAATATTGTTTTGTGTGTGTTAGTCTGCCTAGTGTATGATACTAGACCAACAGGACTCAAGGTATCAAAATCTCAGTGTCATGTTTTCAATAAACCACGCAGAGCTAATAACTTCTAGGATGGCTGGAGGCTGCATCTCTATAGAGTGCTCTGGGCTGGGTATATTTATAGTTTATCATTGATTTGTTTGAACTCTTACATATTGGGGCAAGACACATTTCCCCCATGTGACCCACCATCAGCTAGTGACCCTTCCAGGTTGCTCCAAGGCCATCACATCAGCGTCAGATGCCAGTGGCGGTTTCTCCACCTCTCCATCACTATCCTTCCCTACTGCCACGGTCACCTTTACCCACCTGACAGCAACATGAGCACAGTTTAGAAAAACCCAATATTCCCTAAATGTTAATACTAGAATAGCGAGTTTGTCATTTTCTTTTATGTTTTCGTTTAGTTACTGATTTTTAAAAAAATCACTCAAATAAAAAGAACTTTGTCTTTCACTATCTCTACTGACCTTCCTTTGTCAGTGGTGTTGGAGCTTGTCTGGTCCGGTTTGGTCAGGTTCATGTCTGTCACACTCTGACTTAATCTGTTGGTGAACCACTGCACTATTTCCTGGTTGGATAGTTTGGTGCACTCCACTGCTGCTAGACTCTCCCCAGCCTCCTCTCTAGTACCTAGGGCTGTAGGAGGGAGGGACAAATATGTCTGTCTTGAGTTTCAAAGCAAATTTTATTTTTTCCATTACAAAAACGTCAAGCATCACATTAAACCAATCTGTTGTGGTGGGTGTTCATTGACATAACTATTTTCTTGTGATGGCTTCTTACCCAAGTACAAGACCTGAAAACAAAATATTAATCTTAATTTTAAAACGTTTTCATTGTCTCTGACTGCCTTCCAGTAGCTATGAATCCCAGAGCATTCTCAGAATGCATAATCATTTGCTCTAACAATCACACAGCCTCTCCAGCACGCCGTCTGCTTTCCAATCCATCAAACCATATTTTTCCAAATGAACTTTCTCTAAGACAATACATTTGTTAATTTCCATTGCTTTTCACTTGTTCTCAAACTCCACTGATATTACAGTTTCCATGATTTTTCCACTTTTCTGTTATGTAGAACGTGTTCCACTTTGCTTAGCTCTTGAAGGCCCTTCCCTGTATAGTTTAGAAACTATTCTGAGACCTAAGTTAGCTCAGTAAAACCTCTTACTATACCTGAACTGGATCTTAATTTCCCCAATCTCCTTTATGAAATAATTTATCAATATATTGTCTCAGTTGTAAGAATCTTAAAAGAAATTAATAAATCCCGGCTGGCCAAGCCATACTGCTCCCTCAATTATTGGAAGCTTTAAATTGAGGATTTCCCAACGAATTTCAAATAAATGTTCAGACCTTACTCTCGCCATGTTCAGAATCTTGCATCGAGCCTGTTTGGGAAGAAACTCGGATCGCATCAGTGAGTAGGGCTCCTTGTGTCCTTCAGACACAAGGAGCCCCAAAACTACTGCTACGTCATTGGCTTTCAGCTCACAATGGGGTGGGACGTTTGATACTGTACTGGAGTTGGAAACAAAATAGTGGACTGACAATCAGCAACCGGTTATATGTATGCATGTAGCCTATTCATTTATGTTGACCTGTTGTTAGTGGAATATTTATGTATACAAAAAGTTACATGTGCACATTAACAACACACTGTGACCACCTCTAGACATCCCTTTGTAACCCCTGGGCCACCCTTGTTAAATATTCCTAGAACCGCTAGGTGCTGAGGGTGGGAGATGGTGAGTGGAGTTGTTCTTACGTAGCACTTTTCTAGTCTAGTCACCACTCAAAGCACTTTACAATGAATGGCTCTTATGCTTTGCTCAAGTTCTTTCTTGATGTCATTCAGCGTTTCACTGTTCCCTTGGCGAAAGTCTCAAAGTTCTTGAAGGATAACGTCCAAGTATGGCACACTTTCCTTCGCCCATTGAATATTGGTAGTAGCTGTCTAATGCTAGCTCAACACTAATGAAGTGTCATTCCTAGTATGCTGATCGTGTTATTTTTCAACCATGGATCAACTTCGGCTGATTCCTATTAGGCATAGTAGTGCCCCCCTATAGCTTAACTAAACTAAAAACAACTTATGGCCAAGTTCCATGGGCTTGAGATATTTATCTGGGAGAGCTGCTAAATTAGGTCGGTACCTGCGTGATGGAGGACTTGTCGGAGGGACCTATTAACTGTTACCTGCTACTTTGGTAAGCTAGCCCACCTCCCAGCTATCTCTGTAGACTAAGAAATCAGTCCTTCTTTCCCTTTCTTTACATTCTTTACAAGGAATTCGTGACATTTACCGAGCTACACCCGTTTTGTTTATCAGAGTGGGGATATCTGCAGTCAGCTTAGACTACAGATGTCGCCTGTCTGAGTGATGAAATGTTTGTCTGAATAAATGTTGTGCCCACATGGACTGATTCAACTTTTTATGATCCAATTTTGACTAACATAATTGAATACATGCCATATTATGTACACAAAAAAATAGTGCAAAATGCTGTTCGGAGATTTTCAGGGTGATCCGTTTGCAATTATAATAACATTGAAAAAAAGCAATATTTCGATTGGTTGTGTTCCAAAATTACGATTAAAAAAAGTTATCCTAGAGGGATAAAAATGATCAGATTGTTATAACGTGTTCAAATAAAGAAAACAACATACAATCGAGTACTTAGTCATTGGCCCACTGGAGAATCATTCATTCATTTTAAACACAGAAATGTATTAACAGCCTCTTAGTAAATAATACTGTAATGTTTTGAAGCATGCTCAATAATCCGGGTACGGGAAATCACAAAAAAAATGAATCGGTTCAACTGGATCAGAAGTTTATTCAGATACGTTTCGTCATTCAAACAGGTGACATTTTCAGCTTGAAGATGTCACCTGTTTGAGCGTTTGAGTGATGAAATGTATCTGAATAAACCTCTGATCCAGCGAACTGATTCACTTTTTTGTGAATACCCTGTAATGAAACAATTCATAATAATACTGGAACTAAAACCTTCAATTGTAATATCAGCAGATGTCAAATCATTTTCGGTCCTCTACAAAATACAAATGGCAAACAGTTATAAGGTGCTTATGTGATTTAGAAAATATGTCTGAATGCTTGAACTATAATAATACGTGTTAAAACCACCCTCAAACAATAATGGTTCAAGTTACAATTGAGAAAACACAAGCCTGTCCTCTCTGGTTGCATAGCTATTTCTGGGAATAATCATAGCCATTTTCAAGTATTCTGAAATTCTGCGATAAAAACTCAACTCATATTACAATTTCTAAATTTCACTCATAGTGATGATAACATAGTCCACTCTGCAAAGCGAGACTGCTGAATTGCTCAAGGGACTTTTTTACCTTTATGAAGTTCCCTTTAAATTACATACAACCACTTAAGGTCGAATGAAATTATAAACTGTATTTTCAATCTTGGTACTGCTTTTATTTGCACTTAATTAAGATTAAGGTAGCGTAGCATGGAAGCTTTGATGGAATAGGAGGATGTGATGTTTTTAGCCATCTCATTAACATTTATCTTCATACTGTTAAACATGAGGTATTAGACAGACACTGCTCTGTGTTCATTTCAAATTGAGGAATTGACAATTATCCATATCATTTAATTTCCCAGCATAACTATACCTCCAACCCAAGTAAAAATCAGCAGGAAGGAATAAGCAATTTTCCAACATCATCTGACCACTTCTGACCAACCTTTCTGGGGCTTTGCTTCCTGTGAAGCATTCTGTTTTCTATCAGATTTGCCATTTTGTTCTTGGACTGCTTTCTGTTGTCCTTGGTTCTGGTTCTCAAAACCATCCATCCAGTCCAGAGTTTCTCCAGTCTTCAATGCAGAGCGATGTTCCTTAAACCAGCGGACAATGTCAGTACGGCCCAGTCCGGTTTGGACCTCCAGCTGGCTGTACTCCTCAGGGGATGGCCACTGCGTTCGACAGAACACCTGCCAGGCAATGTACATTTGGACAAATTTCAAAGGATGTCTTCTTTTTTGTTGAAGACTAGCTTTGCGACTACTTGGCAGGTTCATTTTACTTTACAGGAGACCATTTTCATATTATATAACGTCATATTAGATATAGTTCTTTATTCAATACAGGACAATTCAAACGAAAAGGATTTGCACCCCCTAATAAACCAAATCCAAGCTCTGAAAGTCAAAGCCAATGCCTTTGAAATGCAAAAAAACCAAATCTCCTAGAGAAATACTTTGATAAAAAATTATCAATATTTCAAAGACCTCTGTCTTAGCTAACACTCCTGGGGCAGGCTTATAATTGTTCAACTATTTAGAATGTGTCATGTGTGATTTTCTTACTGATGTGAAGTGGTCTTTAATATACTGCTGTGAAATCAGTTATTAATACCACCTTTTCTTGCTGCCGTGTGCACTGGCATTTGTGTTTGAGTTCAGTCACCTTCAAAATACTTTTCACACCAGAGAAACACCCTTAATTCATTTTACATCAAAACATTGCCTCCTCTCATCTGAAATATTACAAATCAGTCTGAATGAAATCTAAATTTATGATATCAAAAATTATTGATGCATGCTATGATCTTTTTCCATGTGTGCCATTCTATTACATGCTGGGGCAGGCTGGAGAAACGGCAAGAAAAAAACAACCTCTTGAACCCTTATACAAACAAACTCTATAAACTCTAGGCAAAAAACCGATTCATTTCAATAACTGCAGTGTACTGGATAAATAAAGTTAACTGGACTTTAAGAATTTTAGATTATTTTCAAATTTGTGCTTAGTTTATATAATTTTAAATGTCTTGATGCATGCTCAATATTCCTTCCAGGTAAGGGAATCACTAAAAGAGGTGAATCGGTTCAAGGGGGGTTGAAAGGGGGGTTTCAAGGGACCATTTATGTAAAGAGGGAATGACAGTCGAAGAATTGAGGTGGTGGCCCGAGAGTATATCTGTTGGAGTCTTACAATGCCGTGATTACAAATATTCCCCAATCCTGCATATGAACCCAGCCTATTGTTGTGTGGTATCGATGTACTCTTTATAAGGGGGGGTTCTTGCAGTCTGCTCAGACTAAAGATGTCACCTGTTTGAGTGACGAAATGTTTATGAATAAACTTCTGATCCAGTTGAACCGATTAATCTCTTTTTGTGATAGTTTTAAATGGTTTGGGCTTCCTCCATTATGTGACTTTGTGTATACTCGCTCAATAAATTCAATTAGATCCTCCAGAATAGCTTTTATACAAGATTATAATGCACCATTTCACTGCACTGCATTTGGGTAATCAGCCTTCTCTGTAACAGCCGCAAATCAGTGGAAGACCCTGCTTGATGACGTTAGGGGCTGCAGTTGTATAAGCATTTTAAAAAGCAACTTAAAAAGACTGTTAATAGCTAGTCAGCTCGATACTCCCAGACTGATTATACTGTGGTCTTCATAACATACTCTTACTTGATAAGAATTTTCATATTTGTGAATTATTATTGAGTAGTATTATACTCTGAGATGTTATTTATGCATGGTTTTCTATGTTTCGTCTTGATGCATTACATTACATTACGGGCATTTACCAGACGTTCTTATTCAGAGCGATGTACAAGTGCATAGGGTCAAGGCACAAAGGATACTGGAGCATCCTCAATAATCCAGGTATTGGAATCTTCAGACTGAAGATGTCAACAGTTTGAGTGACGAAACGCTTCTGAATAAACTTCTGATCCAGTTAAACTGATTCACCTCTTTTTGTGTTTTCTATGTCTTGTTGACAAAATTGTGTGCTCTGTACAGCTTTACATTATCTATGTATGTATTACGATTTTGCTGATTTGACCTGCTAAGGGACTGCAGATACAAATTAGTTTGAACTTGTTAATCTGGTGCAGAGCATCAAATAGTGACCTCTATGTAAAAAGGTGCACACAGTCCCTTTGATCCATCCATCCATCATCGTCAACTACTTATCCAAAGTTGGGTTGCAGGGTCATTCTGGAGCCTATCCTATTGTCCATTGGGTAAAAGGCAGAGAAACACCCTGGACAGGTTGCCATTCTATCACAGGGCTCAAGCCATTAGAGGGTTCAGTGTCTTTCCCAAGGACACTTCAACGCATTTTCTGAAGGAACCTGGCATTGAACCACCGATCTTCTGATTGCTACACAGCTGCCCTACCTTATGAGCTATGCCATCCCCATAGTTTTCATCACATCCAAATGCGATAGAAACCCAAGACCACAGCAATACAGTAACAATGAACCTGCAAGGTCGCTTTTAAATAAATAAAAATATTTCAGCTTATCTCTTAAGTTGCAACTCACGTCATCCATATAGCCTTTATTTAACCAGGTAAAAGTATAATTGAGATTCAAATCTCTTTATGACCTGGCTAAAATAGCAACATAAACACTGCTACAACAATGAACACCAATAATACAAACAAATGTCTCATCTGAACAAGCACTTTTGACACGAATTTGCCATTTTATCTAATCTCTTTCTGGTGTTTATATTTAGTTCTAACTCATAAACAATGCAACTGGTACACATTCATTTTCATCTCCCAGCAAAATCAGTTTCATATATTCTTACCTCTCTCAGTAGGGTGAGGGAGCGGCTAGCGATGGGAGCTGGACTGGTGGAGGCTGAGAGGACAGGGGGGTAGGGAGAGGAAGAGGAGGAGGAGGAAGTGAGGATGGGGGGTGAAATTGAGGAAGAAAGGACAGGTGGATGAGGGGAGGAGGCTATGAGTACAGGAGGAGAGGAGGAGGAAGAAGAGGAGAGGACAGGTGGATGGGGGGAGGAGCAGAGTGTTTTCCCATCTTGTTGATGATGAGGAGCACCGTTAGGCAGCCCTCCTGGTCGATCAACCATCTCCTCTGTGCTTTTGGGAGCTACGGTGAGTAAAACTTTCTCCATGTTGTCCCGCAGGGCTCTGCGCTCCGAGAACCAGCAGTCAACCTCCGTTTTAGAAAGCCTGGTCTCCTGAGCCAACTGGTCTAGAAGAGAATAGAGAGCAAGTGTATTTGGTGAGTTTTATTTTCAATAATTTAAAAACCGCTAAACTTGAGAGTAAAAAATGAAATGGGGAAAAAAATTCTCCTGACACTAGAACCCATGGCTCCAAAAAATATTTGGTCATTGTTGTAATTTTGGGACTTGACAAGGTTCAACCCATTTATGGTCAATGCAATTAACATGACCTATTCAGTAGTACTGGTAGGCTTAAAAAGCTCTTGGGTAAAATAAAACCCAACCACATATAATCAATTATGTAAACATGTAAGTTGAAAAGTGTGGATACTGGACTTAATAAATAAATAAATAAATGAATAAATAATCCACTGTCTGTCAGTCAGAAAGGCAGTCAATAATAAGAATTCTGGGTTTCATAGTATTGACATTTACTAAATCTTCTGGTTTTTCCTTGTGTGAAAGTAAAGCCCTGTGACGGTGTAACTGTGGTTTCAGGGTATACAAATAAATTTGACTTCTATTTTCAAGAAATGCTCAGAAAAGAAAATGAGAACAACTGAGGGCAAATCTGGCCAATTATGATTTTGACCATGATGGTCCCTGTAGCTAATTTGTGCTCCAAATACTTAAATATGAGAGGAGTTGCTTTCATGTGTCCCAGTATAAAAGCAAACTAAGAAGACAGGTTCATCTTATGTGTCATTACTCCCCACATTGTGAGGGTGAAGACTGACTCAGGTGGAGTTTGGGGATTAAGACCAGACATATATTCCTTCATGCTCCTCCATCTTTACAGTGAGTCCTCACAGTATAATGTAAAGCAATCTAGGATAATAAAAGAATGATAAAGAAAAAAGTGATAAAAACCAACCCCAATCTTAATTTGTGCTGTGTGTTCCTGTGAAGTGTGAGTGGGATGGCTTTACCGAGCTCTGCATCAGTCGGAGAGTTGCTCTTCTGAAAACTCTCCTCCAGTGCATTCAGCTGCTCTGATGACTTTCCCTTCACTCGTTCAAGGAGAGGAAAATGACTGAGGACTGCCTTCTTCACTGGACCGTCTTTAGATACTGGTGTCACCTCTGCTTTAACCAGCACCGGTGGTGGAGGAACACCTTTGAGGCACAAAGAGACACAGACGCACACCAACACAAATAGGTTAACAATTCAAAGCAACAGAGCTGACTGTGTAGTATTATAAGCAATAACACTTTTCCATTGTACTTTTGTTACTTGAATCAAGTGCATCACATCGCACCCCACTTCTTAATCTAATCTCATGCTGCATCCTTAGATTGTATATATTATTAAGTAAAGGGGCAATTTCAAAGACATCATAGGCCAAAAATACAATCATACCAACAGCTCTACCTAGATCAAGGACAGGGACATCATAAATTTAGAATAGTTTTTATCTGGACCATGGTATTACAATTTAGTTCCTCAAAATAGTGCTGTAGATGGTAGTCTCATTAAATTCTCTATTGTAAATTGGTAAATAGAAAAGTGAATTCATTCTTTTTTAAATAAGTTTGAATAGGATATGAAAAGTAGAACAATATTACATTACAGGTATTTATTTAGCAGATGCAAGAGCAAAGTACATCAAGGGAACAGTTAGGGGTTCAGTTTCTTGCTCAAGGACACCACGACACAGTTTCTGCAGAACTGGGGATCAAACCTGTAACCTTCTGATTGCTAGACGACTGCTCTACCCACTGAGCTATGCCACCCCTAACGACAGTCTACCCATGCAAAAGTGGTGCATTATTTTATTTGTTTAGCCTTTCAATTGGCCATAGAGAGTAAATTCAACCCACCCCTTGTGAACTATCTGTTTTACTTTTCAGTGTATCAACTTAAATTTACAAAATAGATCATTAGATTTCATTCAATCAAATTTCATACAATACACCCGCACTGATAAACTTTTTAAACACATTTTCTGACAATGTTGTGCCTTGTGCTTTCAATGCTTTCAAAGGATGTTTTAGAATGCCTTCACATTTGGTAAATAAATGGAGGCAAGTCTAGCAAATCAATACTTAAAAAAACTGTAAGCCTCAAAATTAACACATTCTAGCAATTTTAGATGCAGCTATTAGAAACCTTAGTATAAGGGTTCTAACAACTTTATTCATATCACACCTTTTCATCAAGTGTTGAGAGACAGTTGAAATAAACCAGAAACAAAAGAAACAAAGTGAGGTGTGATCACATTGAACATATTTTTGGTAGAGAGGCACCTTTTTCTGATTGTTTTCAGTGGGTTCCAAGCGTTTTACTTGCTGTTTATTACTTCCTGTGCTACAGCCATATGATATCAAAGAAGACATGACTCATCAGACCAGGACATCATCCTCCATGGTCCAATTCTGACACTCATGTGTAGACACTTTTTGTGGTGGACAGGGGTCATCATGGGCACTCTGTCCACCATCTGCAGCTACACAGCAAGCTGTGATGCAATGTGTTATGAAACCTGTCTATTATAGCCAGCATTACATTTTTAGCAATTTAAGCTACAGCAGCTCTTCTGTGGGATCGGACTAGATGGGCTAGCCTCCGTTCCTCACGTGATTAATGAGTCTTGGAAACCCATGATTCTGGGATTTCATCCGTCCTTGGACCACTTTTGGTAGGTTCTGATCACTACATACCAGCAACATCCCACAAGACCTACCATTTTGGGGCATTTCTGATCAAGTTGTCTAGCCATTATAATTTGGGCCTTGTCAATGTAGCTCAGATCATCACGCTTGCCTATTTTTCCTGCTTCCAGCAAATCAACTACCAAGAATTGACTGTTCAAACTGTTATCTAATATATCTCATCCCATGACAGGCATCATTGTAATGAGACAATCAATGTTACTCAATCACTTGTCAGTAGTTTTAATGTTTTGGCTGATTGGTGTACGTTGCTCAACACTAATGAGAAGTAATGACGTTAGATGTCTTGTAGCTTGTAGTTTTGTAGCTAATTCACATATTGCTAATGGGGGCGCAAAAGTAATTAACAAGGTGACTAACTTCTGAGAACAAGACCAATTTGACTGGAATCAGGGCAGTTGTGGGAAAAATCAGTACAATGTACATCACATTAAAACACATCCAATATGATCACAGCCATAGGCAAAAAAACAGTGTGTTTCTCATGATTAGTAGTGTGGGCGGTGTACATTGGGCACATTGGGCGACCACAATACCTTTGAGGTTGAGTAGCCTCTGTTCACTGAACCACTTCTTGATTTCTCCTCTGGACAGTCCAGTGTTCTCTATCAGCCTGTAGATCTAGTCAAGTCAAGTCAATTTAATTTGTGATATAATACAATTTAGAAGTCAAGTTAATTTTATTTGTATAGCCCATTAAACAAAAATTACAAATGGGCTTTAGTAGGCTTTAAAATAACACAACATCCTGTCCTTAGACCCTTGCATCAGATAAGGAACAACTCCCTGAAAATAATAATATTCTAAAAAAAATCTAAAAAATCTAAAAATCAAAACTGAGAATGAAATGCATAAGAAACTCTGGGAGCAACAGAGGAGAGATCTCTCTCTCAAGATAGACAGGTGTGCAATGGATGTTATGTATACAGAATTGAACATAACATACAGAATACAATACAGAGAGGACAACATATAGTATTGTACAATAATCAGGGGACTTGATTTGGTCAACATACAGCAATAATAATAATTAAGGAAAAGCATCAAAACATGACTCATTTTAAATTTAGCATTTGAAATTCAGTGCAGAGTCCAAAACGATGCTCAAAACATAAAGAAAAAACATTATGTTTTAAATATACTACTAATTGCAAAACATGGCACTTTAATTTCAATAAAATCTTACCTCGTCCTCTTCAGGGAATGGGCATTGTGTGTAGCTGGCCCTCAACACAGAAAGCTGCTCAGCTGTTTTGTTGGTATCTACAGTGAAACTCAGCAGTTTGGTTGAGGCCATCTTGGCTCTGATTATGGGCGCCTGGATGGTTTGAATGATGGAGGGTCGCTTAGATTCGGTGGTTATCATGGGAGATGGCAGGGGCCGTTTGAGGGACTGCGCCACCTGTTGACATAGCAGTGAAAACTAGTTTTTCTCAAATGAGAGCTTAGCTGCAAACGGTCATTGCAAAGAAAGCCACAACATGCAATGTGTCACAGTAAGAGAGGTTTTCAGGTTTTCCTGATGCATAGTAAAATGTTGGGATACTTTATGGTTAAGATGGGGTACAGGGGTTCTCAATCCAGTCCTCAGGAACCGCTTGTGCTGCTGGTTTTCTAACCAGGTAGTTAACTACATTCCCTTGTTTTGTAAGGTATTGCAGCCATCTATTCACAACAGGAGAGTTTTATTATTTACCTTGTGGAACAAATAACCAGCAGTAAAGGTAGGCCCTGAGGACTGGGATTAAGAACCACTAGCTGTTGTTTAGCATCAGCAATATTTTGGCCAATATCTAGGAGCTAAGTGAAGCCTGGAAAACACTACATGATTGGAAGGCTGATTATAATTCCCATCTGGGCATGCTGGCTTCTTTTCAAGATCCTGGAGTCTGCACTAGTCTGGAAAATAGGGTAGGTCACCAAGGACAGTCGACACGTTATCTTGCTGCATCCGGGATTTAAGATTTATATTGGTCTTGATCGAGCCTTCAACCAGCCAAAGCTGTAATGGTAGTATAAATTATTCTTAATCTTTATGACTGGCAGCTGGAAAAATTCGAACTTGTAAACAAGTGTGTGTCTTTACGATGGCAGGCATAACCAGTGTGATTGCCTATAACTATAATCTAATCTACATCAGTAAAGAAAAGTGTGAAGTATCTTTTCACAGTTAGTTAGAACTGAAATGTTATGTTCATTATGTTCCTGGTTTTACATACCTCTTGAATGCTTTATATTTATTATGATGTGATGTGTCTAGCAAATTGAATCAAATACCTTGCAAGAGAAATCAAACATATCACACACATTTGGGATGATTTAAATCAAATCTGAGAATATTTAATTCATAACCTGATCTGATTTTCGCATTCAGATAGTCACAAAAAAGGGAGGTGAATCTGTTTAGCTGGATCAGAAGTTTATTGAGAAACGTTTCGTCACTCACCAGGTGACTTCTTCAGTCTGAGCTGAAAACAAACATCCCCCTCCTTATAAACAGTACCTTGATGCCACACAACAATAGGCTGGGTTCATATGAGAGTTGGGTGATCAACTGCACATTCAGTGACAATGGGCACCATTCACAAAGGATTGGGGAATATTTGCAATCACGGCATTGTAAGACGCCGACAGATGTACTCTCAGGCCACCACCCCTATTCAAAGACGGTCATTCCCTCTTTACATAACTGGCCTCCTTCAACCCCCTTTCAAACCAGCGTTCCTCCCTATCAAGGATCTGAACATCCTCATCATCATGTTTATAAGGGGGGGGATGCTTGCATTCAGCTCGGACTGAAGAAGTCACCAGGTTGAGTGATGAAACATTTCTAAATAAACCTCTGATCCAGTTGAACTGATTCACCGCTTTTTGTGATTTCTATACCTGGATTATTGAGCATGCATCAAGACATTCAGATAGGTATATACTTTCAGATTTGAGAGCTTTCCAATATAACCAGAGTCTCCTTCTTTCAGCTGTGGAGCAATTCCAGTTGAAGTGTTGAAGTATTCACTAATCTCGCCCAAATTTTACCACATCAAATGAGGATATGACCAAGGGGCCATGGTAGCTCAGTAGTAGAGCATGCGCTTCAGGAACTGACGAGCCAGATGTTGCGGGTTCGAACCCCCTGTGGAGTGTCAGGAAGGGCATCCAGCCTTAATCCCTCAAAATCAATTTAAGTCCGTGTCCACCGCCACAACATGGGGACTAATCGTGACACATAAAAATGGACCTCTCAAATAAGGATCTGTCTGAGCACTTTTCCATCAACAACATTACTTCTCTACCCTTGAGGAAACCAGAGCCCCTATTGGCAATATGGCTAGATTTTAAATGTGAACATTTCTGTGCCTCTGACTGGTTATAGTTCCATAAAGATTTTCATACCTGGTTAGCCACAGTGAGTGCTAGTGGAGTGCAGGTGACTGTGGAACCATTAGCTACTGGCGTCAGCACCAAGCTGGTCTGTCCTAGGAGCTGACAGGGGAGAGACTGGAGCAGAGAAGTTGCTGGTTGGGTGGCTTTTGAGGAGACAGAATGGGTGGTGGATGATTGGGTGGTGAGTTGAGGCGCTACCACTGTGAACGTCTGAGGGACAGATGAGATAGTGCCATTGAACATCTTCTTCCGTGCTTCTTCTACCTGTTAAGATAAAAGAGAAATTGAAATGTTTTAGTCACATTTCCTGTAAAATTCTTGATGCATGCTCAATAATTCAGGTATGGAAATAACTAAAAGAGGTGACGTTCTGGATCAAAAGTTTATTTGGAAACGTTTCGTCACTCACCAGGTGACTTCTTCAGTCTGACCTGAATACAAACACCCCCCCCCCTTATAAACAGTACATTGATACCACACAATAATAGGCTGGGTTCATATGCAAGTTGGGTGATCAACTGCACATTCAGTGGCAATGAGCACCATTCACAAAGGATTGGGGGATATTTGCAATCACGGCATTGTAAGACGCCGGCAGATGTACTCTCAGGCCACCACCCTTATTCAAAGATGGCCGTTCCCTCTTTACATTAATGGCCTCCTTCACTCCCCTTTCAAACCAGTGTTCCAGTACAATTAAGTTATGAACAAAAGGTTTTTTATCGTCTGTTGATGTTTACACATGTTAACATAAGACCACAGTAGATGATTTATTATTCAAATACAGCTGTCCTGACTATCGCCAGGAGGGCTGCGTCATTAATGATTATCGAGCAAATGTAGGCCGGAGCAAATGGAGGGCGGAGCAAAGGAAGGCCGATCCGTGAAAATATAGTCTTAGATGAAACCGGTCTGTGGCGCAAAAAAGGTTGGGGACCGCTGCTGTGAATGATTAGAAAAGGCTTAAAAATGCAGTCATTCAAGAGGGATGAGGAACAGTACACACCTTGGAACCATCTTGGTAGACAATAATATACCACTACATGATCATGGTTTGATTAAAGTCTTCACAAATCTGCAAAATACTGGGGCCTCTGGTGGCATAAGGGGTTAAGGAACCTATGTTCAGTGCATCTCTGCGTCATGCAGTCGGGTGTTCAAATTTCGGCTGCGCCGTTTCCAACCAGGGCCGGAGGTCTAAAGTTAGTGGGGCACAATTGGCTAAGCCTCACATGAGTATAGGGGGTTAGGTTGAATAAAGGAATCTGGATTCACTAGTGTCCCCCTCTGGGTCATCTGGGCCTCTTAGTTAAGTGAAAGGAAAGTACTCTGCTACATTCTCCTCTGACGCCTAAGCACTGTGTTTTAGCCGTGAGACTGTGATGCGCAAAATAGCGAGGGCTAGTCATCACGTGACTTGGAGGACTCACATCCAACGGCTTCCTCCTTCCTATTGACGTTCTAGAGGGGTATCAAAGACACTGACCCAGCAGTAGGCAACTCAGGGAAAGAAGCAACCAACTATAAACACCAACTATAAACACCAAGCAAACACTAAAATTGTTCTCATTAGGACCGTTATATTCCTACCTCTTCAGGTGACCAACTTATGCCTTGTTTGAGCCTCTGTGTAGTGAACCAGACTTTGATTTGCTCCTCTGGGTGTTTGGAGGCTGCTGTGAGCCAGGAGAGTTCAGCCTGAGTTGGATAGGGGAACTTGTTGAAGGAGGAAATGAGCATCAGGTTGCTGTCGAGTGAAGGGTTGTATTTGGTGGTGTTGAGGGGCACTGCAATCTTCGGTACCTGGGGAAAAATATAGTTAGCTATGTTAAAATGCCAATTAACTTTAGTGGAAGATTTAAAAAAAAGATAAATATAAATTGCTTTTTTTCTGACACAGATCAATCAACAACTCTTCAGAAAAATAAATGATTAAAGATGGATAAAACAAGCAGGTGAATGTTATGATGGGATGGATGACAGGTAGCGGACTTTTACCACAATACTTTAATAATGTAACTTTTACACTAATGAAGAAATTGAGCTCCTCCCCCAATGAAGCGTTACCTGGGTGTAGTTTGGAGGCCGCTGCAGGGAAGGCATGATGTGAGAAAGGCTGTCTGCTTTGAGGAGCGTTGACTCGGGGATGATGACTGTCCCATTAACGTTGACCGCAGTTATCGGTTTTCTAGCCAAATCGGGGGTTAGTTTACCCAGCTGGAATTCTGTCCGTTTGGTGTCTGTCGTAATTTTTGGCTTGTTAATCTTGATTGAGGTGGACTTAATATGGGGGAGGACAGCTAGCTCCTCCCCTTTACTGAAGGTGCCACTGGATGTGTTATAAATAACTGCATTGTTGCTACACCCCTCTATTGTCTGCTCTAATATAGTCTGATTGTTCAGTTTGATGCGTTTAAATTTGAAGTTGCTTTCTCCTGGGTGACACTTCTCATTGTGTTCTGTCAGCGTGTCAAACTTTTTTGTGTTGAAGTTGCAGACGGCACACAGGTAGAGAGGGTTGAGGATTACATTTGGGTGGTTGGCGTCTACATGCTCTTTGAAAGTGTTAAGATTTTGCGTTGAGAAAGAGCAGTACTTGCACTCATAGCCCCCTTGTTGTCTGGGCTGAGAGCCGGAAGTATCCGGTGGCTCTGCCTCCGGTTTGTCTGTGGTTGATGCTGGAAAATCCAGCGACTGGTTTGTGGGCTGTAAGCCCATCGACTGCTGCTCCTCTGCAGAGGGATCTGTCTCCATAGGTGCATCCTCAGCATGGCTCTCCTCTGTTTTCTATGGTAGGGAAAGGAAATCTTTCAGACATATAGCAATGATGGACCATAATTTTCCATAATGTTTGCTCACATCCATCCGTCATTATTTTTCATTATCCATCCATCGTCAACCGGTTATCTGAAATCAGGTCGCGGGGGAACTGGAGCCTATCTCCGTTCTCATTGGGCGAAAGGCAGGGTACATCCTGTATAGGTCACCAGTCCATCACAGGGCAGAGCAGCTAGGCAAACAGTGTCTTGCTCAAGGACACCTCATCATGCTTCTCTGCAGGTAAAGGGATCGAACCTGCAACCTTCCGATCGTCAGGCGACCGCTCTACCCACTGAGCCATGCTGCCCCTTTATTCTTTATTATGACTTAATTAATTTTGCGTAATTAGGTTAATAGATTTTTGAGACTAAATGAGAAAAACATCCAGCTTATTAAAAATGAATACATTAGCATACATTTATGCATCTATGACTTATGTCATAGATGTTGGTTCAAGAGATTTTTTTTAAATGGTGAGGAAATGTTTAACGACAATCATTAAGCAATAAAACTCAAACATCAACAGATTAAAATCACTTAAATTTGAAAAATGAAATAAAACAAATAAAAATGAACGAGAGTATTTTTTTTCTGTATCTTCCAGTTTTAACGTCAAACGATGTATAAAGCGTATTTGGTCTCAAACGAATTTATCGATTTTACCTTGTTTAGTCCTTTTACCTAACAAACTATACAGCAAGTATCTATTCATAAATTAAATTCAAGTCTGTCATCTAAATTCTTATAGGATTGTGTTAAAGTAAGAGAACAAAAATAATCACAAAATACATTATTTTTCAAAAGTACATCCATCTAATTTCTAAAAGTCCCCCCAAAACAAAAACAAAAACACAGGTCTTCCAAATTTATACAAAATTAGCTGAATCCCACACACCTCCATCTCCTGTGATGTCTCTTCATCTTCATCCATCTCCATCATGGTCTGTTCTGGTCGGATCATACAAGGGGTGGAGGCCTTCCGTCGGCTAGACATGGCTATCACACTGAAGGGTCTCACTTGATGGAAAGGATTTGTTGAATAGGCTTTGGTGGTCGACCAAGGCTTTTCCCTATGATGTATGCGATAGAACCTAGGACTGGCAGAAAAAAATATCGCCTGCGAGACTAAGGAAAGTGGGGTTTGTATAGCACCCTGAAACTGCTGAGGAGGAGACCTACTGTTGAAGGAGATGCCTAGGATATGGGGTTATCCTAAGGCACACCTGGTTGAGTAGCCAGAGTTTAAGATGCTTAAGAATCACCAGGATAAAAGGTTGGGCTGGGTGGCACGCCTATCTTTGGAAAAAAGGTTAAAACACTGAAAGGGAATTCTCGAAATGCTAGTGAGGAGCACAGATAACTTGGACCAAAGCCAACCTTTGGGACATGGCGCGGGAGGGTGGAGGGAGGCTGGCAGAAAGTGAAGTTGTGGTGGTGATGGGACTGTTGTAGTAGCTTGGGCTGACTGTCAGCGTCAGCTCCGCTGCTGCCTGACTTCATGAAAATGCATGACAGGACACTCTACCTATATAGGAAAGAAGAGTACAGAGGAAGGAGAGAAATATCAATATTTATATAACCAAAATATTAGGACCTAATGTTGAGTCGTACCTACTTTTAGCATAAAAATCATGCTTGAAAGCTGCTGCTTTTTTAACTCTAGAATTTGATGAAATTGTCATTGACAACCACTAAAGCAAATATGTTCTAAGGATAAATCCAGTCTCTTTATCTAGTACAGGCTCTGTATTCAGGATAATTCAACCTCTGAGAAATCTCAACCCGCCTGAAGGAAATAAAAAAGGTTGATGTAATTGTTAAACCCAAGAAGGGTCCCTTCATTTTCTTTATCTATGAAATCATTCCTAAAAGGTAAAACTACCTGGTTAAAGGTGGGAGGATATGGGAATATTGGATTGTTTGACTTCAACTGGTTCTTAGATTTCTTTGAAATAACCATTTTTGTCATTTTCCTTTTACCTTGCATCTGAAAGACAAATATCCCTTGAGGATATTTACAACTTGAAGATCAAATCGTTTCTATGACAAGGAGAAAATGAAGGCATTTTTTCCCATAAACTCTGTTGAAAAGAAGAAAAAAAAATCAAAGTATTTAATTTCATAATGCTACTCTTGAGTTCAGTCAACATCATCAAAGGCAAGAATATCTCCTTTTGGGCTCTATGAAATGACACCGTTGTCACTTAAATGGAGCAGCTCTTTCAAAATTGACAGGGTAAGTGAAAAGGAACATTCCTATGTTTCCGTCCTGGGGTATGGAGTACAGAGAAGTAAATTCCGCAGAGACTGATAAAAAGTCTATTGATATCCTGGCTGCCTCATTGCAACTGCTAGTTGAGTTTATCCATACAAGTTAAAAAAAGAACTCAAATGAGTTCATGTAGCTGCAGTGCTCTGCACTCAAGACATACTGACATTCTACAAGACTAGCAGCACTTCTCAATCAGCATGGGGCACAGTGGGGATGCAGCGCTTTGTTTTCCTGTCCTTTCAAATTAATATTGCCTGAATGAGACACGATCTAATGTTACTGTGTAATGAATAAATAAAAGATAGTGGGTCAAGTGGAACATGACTCTACAGACTAACTGATGCCCAAGAACATATTTTGTTTCTCAAGATGGTTAAAAAAATGTTTACAGTATATCACTTAATAAAACAGTAGATGCTGCAAGAGGGTGGTACAACATTGCAGCCCTTGCAACTCAGCTAAGTTTGTTGACCTTTTAAGATGCCCCTTGATTTCAGAGTCCAAGACAAAAAATGACAAATTAAGCTCCAAGCCCTTTGACTACATGCATGATCACATTCTCTGAAGAAAGGCACTCATCGGGGCCTCTGGTGGCGTACAGAGTTAAGGCAGCTATGTTCATCTCTGAGTCATGCAGTTGGGTGTTCGAATCCTGGCTGCACCGGAGGTCCAAAGTTAGTGGGGCATAATTGGCTATGGCTCACATGGGTACAGGAGTTTAAGTTGGATAAAAGATTCTAGGTTTGCTATTGTCCCCCTCTGGGTTGTCCAGGCCTCTCGGTTAAGCGAAGGGAAAGTATTCTGCTTTGTCCTCCTCCGACGGCCAAGCACTGTGCTTTCCCGCGAGACTGCAATGTGCAAAATAGTAAGGGCTAGTTGTCATGTGACTTGGAGGACTCGCATACTACCGTTCTCCTCCTTCCTGTCGACATTCTAGAGGGGTATCAAAGAGACTGACCCAGCAGTAAGTAACTCGGGGGATTTGGGTGTAAAAAAAGGAGGAGGGATACAGTTTTAGAAAAAGAGAAAGGCACTCAATTTTAGCTTGTTCCAAAAGAGTAAGATTTGACCAGAGTATAACGGAAAAATGAGCTGGAGAAGCTCAAAACATAGTATAAATGGAATTCAACATTTGTTGGAGGCAGAAATAATTAATTGAGTTCAAGTAAGCTCCTTTGGTTTTGCCTCAAGCCTGTGATGACTTGATGGAGCTATTACCACAAGTCTTACCAGTTTCTCTTTGAAGTTTGATTATACAGTAAGCATCAAAATGTGAACCATTTTCAAGACAGGTATGCAGACCTCATAGTCGTGTATTTAGAATCTCCAAATTGCCACTTTGTGCCAAATGATGTTATGAGCTTTCTGGGTGCAAGACAACATTTTTGTATTTCTTATAGAGACAACAGCCTGGTAAATACCAGAATGTTCAAGGAGGTACTTTAGGGTGGCCTGGTGACTTATATGCATGACAACTTGGTACAGTTGTAAACCATAAATACTGCACAGCAATGTATTATCATATGGAAAAAAGGCAAGGCCTATCACAGCTGCATCTTTTATCAGATGAGATTTACTGAGGACTCGTCAGCTGCTATAAGCTAGCCTGCTCATTGTCCCCAAGATACCCCTGCCCCTTGGAGAACCCACAGACATGATTAGAAGGTGGAATCATTACCAGGGTGTAGCCATGGCAACGCCAGACGAATCTGCTGTATCTGCTGTATCCGGGCAGCTGTTGAATCAATGTCTCTGATACAGACTGAGCGCATTGGGAATAACATTTGATCAGATTTTTTTAGAATGAATGGATATAATTTGGATGGTCTAAACCTTAAGAAATGCTGGTTAAGAGAGTCAAACAGTACATTTTGAGAAAACTGCAATCTTCTAGAGAGAACTACGAGTAAAACAGCTGGCAAAAACTATTCTATCCCAACAGGGTGCATTGGGTGGTTCCTTCCTTTGAAGTTTTCCTCAACTTCCTCACTGGTTGTCCAAAGGGAAGGTCAAGGAACAGTCAACTGTGGACTGCCTGGTTAGCGGATCTAAATAGTTTGTTCAGGGCGCTGTCCCATAGAGTATAACTACGCAGCCTTTAATATGATTTCCATTAATTCTGAATAAATCTACTTGGTGTTTTGAAGGCAAAAACTGACCGGAAAGGGTATCATCCGATTGACAACGCCTTCTATGCCAGAGGGCAGTACATATGTCTTATTCTATGACAGAAGATGATGGATATGCAAAATGCGGACAAATAATGCAAAACTATATACCCATTTTTAGGATTCTGAATTTACTTGTAAAACATTGGCTTGGAAAAAAATGTTTATACGAGGTGAACGGATAAAAGTGTTAAGGATCAGTTTTTGGGAGAGTGTATTCTTCTGAGAGGAGCTGCTAATGATCCCTGTAGACACCCAGCCATTGAACTAAGTTAGACTAAAATCCCTGTTCAACGCACCTCCAAATTGCATACGTGGACATAAAAATCTGTTGTGTACGTTACTCAGAGAAACTTGAGGATACCTTCCACCTTCTGTAACTGATGCCCTCTCCTTAATAAAGAGACAAATACAAAGTTGTTTTGGCTAAACCACGCTTCTGTGTGAAGCCCATTGATTATCATCAGAGGGCTTTAACATCAGATCCCATATTACTGAATTAACAAAATCATCAAACGTATTGACATTATGGAAAAAGAGGAGAGTCATGCGTTGTAAATACTGGGTAATGGTTAAAATATTAGGAATGGAGCATGTAAGAGAACAGAAGCAGTACAACTGTTGCTGCACAAGAGAATGATGAGACACAATAGTGCATGAAGGCACTGCTGATGGTGCCTAGTCATGAGCATTATGGAAATACCTTAAGTAGTTATCAATTTTTTGGACCTGAATTTAATCAGACATAGGGAAATAATTTGCATGATCAGAGGAAAAATCTTGCCAGGTTGGACATCTGGGGAAAAAATATTGATGAAGAAAATTCGTGGAGAGAAATAAAAGAACCAACATCTATGGAGCATTTGACTAGAACAAACCGGTTCAGTACTTTGAGCTACAGTACTATGGTACTGCAAGACACTACAACTACTACTACTACAATAGTGCCTTCAATCTCAGAGGCGAACCATAGTCCGATGTACTGGCCAGATTAAAATCTATTCAACATCCAACATATTATAGCACACAACTACAGACACATCCACACAGACGGACATGTATATTCAACTCTCCTTGCTCACATGGTTCAGTGGCACCCACACAAAGGTTCCAACATGTCTGTGTATAAACAATGGCTCTCTCTAGCTATCATAGTTAACAGACCGCAGACACACACACATTTTGCGTGTCATACTGCCGTTGTGGCCTACAGCTCATAACCAAAACTCATGATGAGATTTCGTATCTTACTGTGAATTTTGGAGATGGGTCAGAAATGGGTTACATTTCATATCTTATCTGCACACTTGTCTGCCTCACTGTTGACAGACAGTCAAAAGAAACTAAGATGCGGTAGTGGGAGATAGACAGGCAGTTATGCAGTGATAAGTAATGTGGAGAGAACTCCATACTGTAGCTCACCTATTGTACCTACTACTAGTCTATTTACCCCGGGTAGTCTGTCTCTGAGGGCGGTCAAGCAGCACATCATCCAAGGAGAAAAGGAAAGGTAATTTATCAATCACATTCTTCCACGCTAGTTATGATAGTTTTTCAGTTTTTCCTACCTCTGAAAATCATAAGACCAATCATGGACTATAGCCCCCATTGGATGTTTGAAAATCCACCAGATTTGAGGGACTTTCATGCAAGACGAATTCTTTTTCAAACTGCAGGCACTGCAGGGCAATCTGTATGGGTTTGGGGTGGGCTTGCACTAAAGTGTTTTCCTCATTTGTATGATTGTGCATGACATACAGCATCAGCCAATAAGGCTAATGCTGAGAAATAAAAAGGCAGTTTGTACATGTCATGATTTGTCCCCACATTTTCAGGGTGGACACGGACCTAGAAACGGTGGGTACAGGTATATCAGGTGCCACCTGATATACCTGATCCCAACAATAGAAATAAAATTAGCATAATAGAAATGATTCCCTTATCAGCCCCGCAAGGGGAAATTTGGATTTCTCTGCATTTTTGACCCAATCCATTGTATAGGAGCAGTGAGCTGCCAACATATGGCGCTCGGGGAGCAGTTAGGGGTTACGTGTCTTGCTCAAGGACACCTCGACATGCTGTATGCAGGACCAGGGATCAATCCTGCAACCTTCCGATTGCTGGACGACCGCTCTACCCACTGAGCTATGCCGCCCTTGAGCTATGCTGCCCGCATGAAATAAGATATCTGTACAAGAGAAGATACAGCATTAGTCAAGATCTAAAGAAAAAGGAAGCCATCCAGGCAAAGACAGGAATCATATTTTAGGATCATCAAAAAGTGCAATATAATTTTTTTAAATGATCTCAGACTGGTCACTTATTATACTTTCCATCAGTCATTCTGATCAACATGGATTCTGGCTAAATCCTATTCAGTGAATACATTTTTATTTCTCATTTAACACCAAACAAAACAATGTTTTTTTTGTTTTAAGTGAGCCTCTTGTCACTTAACAGAAAAAAACAAAACTAACAACTCCACTATCTTGAGGGCTTAGGTGCTGTGCTGGCTCTGGGGGGTTATTGGGGGCGGCATAGGTCAGTGGGCAGAGCGGTCGCCTGGCAATCGGAAGGTTACAGGTTCAATCACCGGTCCTGCAAAAAGAATGTCGAAGTGTTCTTGAGCAAGACACTGAACCCCTAACTGTTCCCTGAGCACCATATGTTGGAAGCTAATTTCCATCCATTATCATCCACTTATCTGAAGTCAGGTTGCAGAATCGTGCTGGAGCCTATCCCAGTGCTCAATGGGAAAAAGGTGGGGAAACACCTTGTACAGATCACCATTCTGGTGCAGGCCTTCAACAGTTAGGGATTCGGTGTCTTACTCAAGGACACTTTGACACTCTTGCTGCAGGGGGCCATGGATCAAATCACCAATTCATTGATTACTGGATGAATGCCCTACCTCCTGAGGAATGCCACTGTTTGGGCATTGTGTATTTAGGAAATAAGCATTTATTATTTTGGGCAATTGTTAAAATATTGATTAAAAAACCCACAGACAGTAGTTTTCCATAGTGCACTCTGACCGTTAGCAAGTAGAAAAGCCAAACAAATATGCTCAATGATGATGTAAGCACTGTTTCCTGAAGTAAAACCTTAACATTTTGAAAACTAACATTGTAAAACAAGACTTCCAGGAAATGGATTTGAACTACAATTTGCTCAGTCTCTCATAGCCATCCGACAGCATAACAGTGTTTGGCTGCTCACCAAATTCTGTTTAGCTGGAAGTCTATAGACAACTCACTTTCCCAGTAGCCACTCATCAGCTGTACAGATTCTCTCTCTCTCCCTCTCTCTCTCTCCAAGTTATTTTCTCTGGCAGATTATATTTTTCAGACTCTTTTTGAGCTTGAGCTCATCATCCGTGACAGGAGTAATTCTTGGCTGTTTGACATATTTTCTCCCTGGTTTATTTATGCAGTGCATGGACTATGGAACACATTTAAACTTGGTCAGGCCCATCAGAAGTGTAACCCCCCACCACCACCACACACACACACATGTAGTTTGAACATTTCGAGTGCAGCGTACATGGTAAAAGATGTTCAGTAATACAGCTAAAATATTTTTGGAAGAGCCTAAATAGTATGTTGGATTTAAAATGAATGTCAAACTTCATATTTTTACATTATTTAAAAATATATAATTTAATGTGCATAAGTAGGTCAGGCTCAGGTCCTACTGGTTCCATGGTCTTTGCGGTAAACATGTTGGGAGACACTAAGAACTCCTTTTCAATAAAGCCACTAACATGCGCAGACTTTAAGAGTCTGCAACCTGGCTGTCGCTGCAACCTGGAAAAGGGGAACCCCCCTACTCAATCATGACCTACATCCATGATCATGTCACTTCCCATTGGGCAAGTAAATTACATAGTTGTGGTTTAGCTAATGCAGACTTGGGCAGTTCAGCCAACGAGGGCATATGGGATGTTGCCTGGGTACCAAAAGTCCATACTTGTGCACATCCTTGACTAAAGCACTTTATGACGGTTTTTAAATTTTATTTATATAATTATTCTTACTTACTAGTTATGAACGTATTTCCTCTGTAGCCATAAAACACATTGCACCAGCCTTCACAAAGTCCTGCAGGTTAAAACTGCCTATCAACATCAAGGCTATCATAACCCATATACAACACAGTAAAACACTGCAATTACTCTGGTATTCTATCAAAAAGGATATCTGCTGTAACGGATGAGCATGTAATTGCCCATTCCTGAAATATGAGAGCCCCTACATTTTGTTATTCTTATTGTCTGATATCCATGGTCGCTCAGTCGTAGAGCACATGCTCTACGATTCGAGGACTAATGAACCAGAAGCTGTGAGTTCAAACCCACTATGGGGCATCAAAAAGGGCATCCAGCCCCACAATGTGGGAACCAATGTGAGACATAAAACAGACCTCTCTCATTGTCTTATATTAGGGGCAATACGGTGTACCTTCTCACCAGAGCAGTAGAGAACTCTCAACAGTTTTTGGCTGAACTGCAACAGCAGGACCAGCTCTACACATGTGGTTGTCCATAAGGGAGTTACTGGCTGAGTGAAGTTTCAGAACTGGTCAGACAGCTGAGTTGGAGTTTCCCCATTGCCCGTGCCAACAGTTTTCTAAAATGTCATCAGCTGTTCATGGAACGGATTTAATACAAGCCAGTTTTCAAACATAGTTGCACAAAAAATCCATTTAATAAATGTTTTGTGGTCCAGACATATACAAGGTTTTAACCAAGTTTTACTTCTATTCATTTGGATTAGGTGCGATGTGGACTTTCAGATACAGTCCAGCTAGAGGTTTGAAAACCCTGCTTATTCTCCTCTGTCCCATGTGACTTCCCTCAACAAGTTAGATGTGCACTGAACCCAGCAGCGAGCACAGCTCAAATCCCTTTGTGTCTAAAAAGACCTTTCTGACATGACCTTTCTGCAATCTAATTGATGGAAATCCATCATATCAACAGGGAACTTAAACAGATGGAAATGGACTCATTTTTTATATAGTGCTTTTTTAGTCTAGCAATCGCTTAAAGCATTTTACATCATATACTCAAATTTACCAAGCATAGGGAACTTAGGGCAGATGTCCTTTCCTGACGCCCCATGGTGGAATCAAAAGCTCAACACTTGACTTGGAGGCTTGCACTCTACTGCTGATTATGTGGCCTAATGAACAATTCTTATTTCATGTTACCATTTAGTGGTTACTATTGTTTTTATTGTATATATATATGAAAGGACCAGAAAAAAATAACTGTATGTGACAAAATCCAGTTAGCTAAATGAATTAGGTTAACCAACTCATTGAAAAGGTCATCTTAGCGATCAACGAAACAACTGCCTACCAAGAGATTTCAAAGGAGCTGCTCTTGACCTTTCACAACCAGAATGGATAAGATGGGCATTACCATTCAAAACAACAATGAAGAGCAGTTATTTGGCTGATACACTTAAAACAACCACTTGAGAACTTGAGATATTTTTTCCGTGATACCAACTAAGCTCTTCTTCTCAGCGGTATTGTTGAGATTGTTTTATTTAACACAAGACCAATGGAATTTTTTCCCTGCATCTAACCGCGCAGGCTCAGTGGGCAGATCCCACGCTCGGGACTCGGGCGTTGCGGGTTCGTATCCCGCCGCGTAGATCGGGAAATGTGGGCATTCATTGTAGAGCGCTTTGAGAGATCGTTAGACGAGAAAAGCGCTATATAAGAACAAGTCTATTTACCATTCAACGCATCCTGTGGTATCGGAAAAGTGAGCACAGCTGGCATGCGAGGTACCATTAGGGGTTCAGTGACTTGCTCAAGGACACCGTGAAACACTTTCTACAGGGGCTGGGGATCGAACCACCAAACTGATTATTAGACGATCGTCCTACCTCCTGAGCTATACTGCCCCTACATTAATGTCTAGGTTATATATTTAAGGGCAGCATAGCTCAGTGGGCACAGCGGTCGTCTGGTGATCAGAAGGTTGCAGGTTCGATACCTAGTCCTGCAGAAAGCATGTCTAGGTCTACGTGGTGCCTGCTCACTGCTCCTATACAATAAGATGGGTTAAATGCAGAGAATTTTAAATATCCCCTCGTGGGACTGATAAGGGATCTTTAAAAAAAATCAGAGTCAGTGTAGCCAACATGCAATCACAATGGTAAATGGAGTCATTTAAAAATTATATATTTAGTGTTTATCTAGTCTAGTGAATATCCTTACAAACAAGAACAGCCAAATAGTTCTCTGCTTTGCATTCATAGCAGTTATCGTCATCTGTCAGCCTATACTGATTACAGAAGCATGATGTCAAAGGCAAACGCTTGAAAGTAAGTATGAGCACAGAAATCTGGAGATATTACCACAACTTATTTAGCGCACTGAGAGAGCTTTATCACCTACCCAAACAAAAAGGGCACTGTCCCTTAGAGTACAACTACACAGCCTTTAATATGATTTCCATTCATTCTGAATAAATCTACTTGGTGTGTGTTTTGAAGGCACCCAAAAAAGGCACCAAGAGGACATGTGCTCAATTGCTCAAAGGCAAGACGGTGGGTTTGAAAGTGACCAAAAGAGATGTGAAGAAATGTGTCACACTGTAGGCCATTTATCTATTTTACAAATTTCTCTACAACTGCATCTCGCTGGAGGCCTGGGCTATAACAAGGATGCTAGAGACCTTTCTCTCCTCTGCTGATGTAATAAGAGATGAATGGCCACTCTGCATAGCAACTAGTGTTGGGTGATCATTTCTATTTCCATAATGTCCAATCAGGGCTACTTGAAATTGCCGATAGGCGATGTGATTGCCAGAGGCAAGTAGAAGGGGGTGGGGTGGGTTATGTCACACCATGTCAGTGAAATGGGAGCATGATATCAAAGAAAAACATATAATTTTATGCTTGGGAATATTATTGATTTTTACCTGGTTTGCAGTAGCAGTATAATAGTTTTATTAACCATTTATTCTCTGCTTAGCATCTTTTAAATGACGCTAAATGATGTTGACTTTAGAATTTAATTTGGATTATAGATTTTAAATAATCACCTTTATCACGTCTCAGCATCTGCTGGAGCTTTAACATTATCAAGTCTTTAAGCTTTCTAAGAGCAATTCAGTTTAAAGTTATAAGAATAAAATTTAATACAAATTTTGACATTCACGTAAAACATCTTAACATCAGATAAAACATTTAAAGCCGTGGGTCTGTTCAAACTGCTCACTTAAAAGTCTGTGTGCGCTCTGTGTGACAATATCACAGCATTGTGTTGTTTAACATTAACAGAACAAACTGAGAACCTGTGTTTTAAATAAACTCATCAGGGAGTGTCTTGATGCATGCTCAATAAACCAGGTATCAAAATCACAAAAAAGAGGTGAATCAGTTCAACTGGATCAGAAGTTTATTTAGAAACGTTTCGTCACTCACCAGGTGACTTCTTCAGTCTGAGCTGAATACGAGCATTTCCACCATAATAAACGGTACCTTGATGCCACACAACAATAGGCTGGGTTCATATGCAAGTTGGGTGATCAACTGCACATTCAGTGACAATGGGCACCATTCACAAAGGATTGGGGAATATTTGCAATCACGGCATTGTAAGATGCCGACAGATGTACTCTCAGGCCACCACCCCTATTCAAAGACGGTCGTTCCCTCTTCACATAAATGGCCTCCTTCACCCCCTTTCAAACCAGCGTTCCTCCCTATCAAGGATCTGAACATCATCATCTTGAAAGTTACAATGGCCACATATATTGTAGGTGGGTGTAGACCGCAGAGTCCTGACCCGACGTGTTGGCTCTCCTATGCTGCGCCATCCTCTTAGCCAGCGTCTG
>OMLC01102575.1:0-14504 GCA_900302585.1 Regalecus glesne | reverse complement strand
TTATACTTGACCTCTCATATAGTTATACTTGACCTCTCCTATAGTTATACTTGACCTCTCCTATAGTTATACTTGACCTCTCCTATAGTTATACTTGACCTCTCATATGGTTATACTTGACCTCTCATATGGTTATACTTGACCTCTCATATGGTTATACTTGACCTCTCATATGGTTATACTTGACCTCTCATATAGTTATACTTGATATCTCATATAGTTATACTTGATATCTCATATAGTTATACTTGACCTCTCATATAGTTATATGGTTATACTTGACCTCTCATATAGTTATACTTGACCTCTCATATGGTTGTACTTGACCTCTCATATGGTTATACTTGACCTCTCATATAGTTATACTTGATATCTCATATAGTTATACTTGACCTCTCATATAGTTATACTTGACCTCTCATATAGTTATACTTGATATCTCATATGGTTATACTTGACCTCTCACATAGTTATACTTGACCTCTCATATAGTTATACTTGACCTCTCATATAGTTATACTTGACCTCTCATATGGTTATACTTGACCTCTCATATAGTTATACTTGACCTCTCATATAGTTATACTTGATATCTCATATACCTGATCTGCTCATATGCTGATCATAAATATGCTAATGAAGTAACAAAGTATCCCGTGTGACTCTTCTGAAATCCCGCGTATTCTCTCGTCTCTTAGCGATGTGTTGGCAGTAATATCAGACATCTTGTCCCGTGGCCGATGCTCTCCAATACACACGTGTGTGGAGGACAGTGTGTGTGTGTGTGTGTGTGTGTGTGGATGTCGCAGTCCCGATGCCCTGGCCAGTTCTAAAGGCGTCCTGCGGCCCGTGGCTGAGTTTGTGTGGTCATCGTGGCGGCCTTTCCGTGGTGGATGAGTTAGACCGTTCCAACAGTTACACGTCAGAGTGTCTCGGCGGTGAGTATGAGGGCCTCAGGGTCCTCACCCTCATCAGGGTGATGGAATCTGGATAAGCCAGGGGCGGCACCTCCTGTGGGATGCGCCTCACGGATCAAGTAAAGCTTCCTCAGACACAGATCCCAAAGGTTGAAGCATTTAAGTATTTTAAAGTAGGCATTCTATAGGTCAACTCTAGTGGATCATGAATTTGTGGTGATGACATGGAAAATAAAAAGTCCTTATTTCACAGTGTTCAATGACTCCGTAAGTTCTCCATCGTCCCCAACCCTCCTTTACTCTCCTCCAGTCCTCCTGTGGAGAGTCTGGGAGGACCCGGTTAAAAGCCCCCCCCCTCTCTTTCTCTGTTTCTTCGCCATCACTCCATGCATCTCAATAGAAAAAAAAGGTCATTAACGTTTGGCACAGTTTGGATAATACATCGACAACACACAAGCACTGGATTAGGCAAAATCGAGGATCAGCGTCAGGTACATGTGAAAACATTTCATTATCATATCGTGGTCCTACCAAAGAGCCGACCGAGAGGATTTCAGAGAGAAACACAGGATTCGGATTCGTCCGGCCGAGTCCCGAAGAGCACCGAATCACTGACTCGCTTCACATTGGTGGACCGTCCGGATGACGTCACCGGCTTTTATGTTGCTCTTTTTGGCGAAATATAAAGACAATTCTTAGCATCGTGATAATATGTACACACACACAAAAAACCAAAAACCCCAACAACAACCAACCCAACAGCAATAAATGCTCCAACGGGCCTTACAAAAAAGGAGACGAGTACGGCTTGTTTTGGTCCATTCCTGGCACCATGTCAGCAGAGGATGGAAGCACTGTCGTTGAGTTCTGCTCGTAAGGATGGGACAAGCACGGAGGTCCAAGCTGGTCCGAATCGGAACCGTCTCGGATGAGTTCGGGGCTCGACGTGAAAGAATGGAGGTTACTACTGTTGGGGACGTGATTCTCCCGCGCTGGCTTTCCTCTCCGACTCTTGGGACGGGTACGCAATTTCCGGCGTCCCGATTTCTTCTTCTATTATCAGTTGGGATGGCAGCATGGTGCTCTCCTCCCTCCGGCGTTCCCGCCGGCAGGAGGACTAGAACTGGGAGGTTTCGGTGAATGAGATGGCGTCTGTCTTGTCGACGGTGAAGCCTCCGTTGACGTAGGACTTCTTCTCACACTCCTCGTCATCCAGAGGGGAATCCAGAGCGAACGGGTTTGCCACGTCCACATCCGATGTCATGTCCATCCTCTCCAGCTCTCTCCACGACAGTTTCTGGACGATGCCCGCCCCGTAGGCGTCACCGAGGACGTTGACCATAGTGCGGAAGCGGTCCCTGAAACCGAGAGAGTATTGTTGGGTGTTAAAGAAGAAGAAGAAGAAGAAGAAAAAGAAGAAGAAGAAGATGCGTTCCGCTCAAATCCGGAGCAAACTCTGATTGGTACGTTCTCGTTGGGATTTCGATGGCGACGGTACCGGCAGCACTACTGCGAAGGCCTCGGTTCTGGAGGAGGACGACAGCTACGGACCAACGTGTCTCGGCTCTCAGTCGGAGCTTCACAGCTGAAGCATTAAGACTCAGTAGAGCCGTTCAGCTTTTTAAAAGTCCTGAAGACTTTCACATGTCCGATGTCTGTCTGGCGTTCGGACTGGCCACAGCTCACTCCACTTGAGGGCCGGTGACTGGAGGTGTTGACTCGAGTGACGTGACCTCGATTCGGGTCGTTCTCTAGTCACACGTTTAAGGGCTAACACTCGACGAAATTGGAACCGAGAGCGCTAGCTTGACTCGGACGCCATCGGTCTGCGGATCGTGGATCGTGGAAAGTCCCGATCTCTCCAGACTCTGAGAAAGAATGATGTTTAAAAAGCATGCAAAATCCATGATTGGTACGAAACTCAAAAAGGATCCCCGATTTGCGCGAACGTATTATGTTAGCTTTCACTTTGTCGTTCTTTTTTCCCATAATGGTATTATTATCTGCTCATCATGACTGGTTTAGGACTTAAGAGTCAGATTCTGGGACTTGGGACTCTCACTTGTGACTTGGTCCCACCTCCATCAGTTAGCAAAAACACAAGGTCCCACTTTTCAAGACCGTCAGCCGAATGCCAGACGTTCGCCCCTGAGAGTGACAGCACGAGTGATGGGTGGGGGGTCATGCTGACACAAGCATGGTAACGGGAGGAGGATGGATTAAGGACTCACAGAAGCCAGTCCACGGCAACGATCAATGTGACATCGTTGGCCGGTAGTCCAACAGCTGTCAAGACTATGACCATGGTGACTAGCCCGGCGTTAGGCACTCCCGCTGCCCCGATACTGGCAACTGTTGCTGTCAGGCTGAAACAGAGACAGAAACAGTTGTAGGTGAGGGAACACAATCAGCCAAGGAGACCGAGAATCATTGGAAGTGCCACGAGGCATACGACTGTTCTGAGATGGAAAAGGATACCGCCGCTCTGCTAGCATGACTATTTAAAGAGGCAATCTCAAAAAGTAGGATGGAGTGGATAGGATGGACCTGGGCCCGAACACAGCACTGTGTGACTGGATCCTGGACTTTCTGATGGACCACCTCCAGGTGGTGAGAGTGGGCGACTGCACCTCGTCTCCACTGACTCTCACCGTGGGAGTGCCACAGGGCTGTGTTCTCGGCCCTCTCCTGTATTCCCTCTACAGCTATGACTGTGTGGTGACTGAGGCCTCAGACAGCATGGTGAAGTCTGTGGATGACAGCCACTATGGGCTTGATCTTCCTCTGCTACCAGATCACCTCTTCTCTCCCATATCTTTTCTCTTGCTGAGTGATGTTCTCTTCTATCTAGAGTTCTGTGTATGACTTAGGAGGAGCATGGGAGAGTCAGACCGGGTGCCCGTGGTGGGTTGGGTGTGCGATGTCTGGTTCATTGTTCCTTGGTGTGTGCTCCGCTGCTGAGCTACTGCGAACCATTCAGTTAATCATATTTTTTAATGTAATTTTTATTATCTGCGTCCTATTTTGTAGATTACATTTTTTTCTATATATACACAACATCCATTTCGTGTCAGTCCATCTTAGCTGAGGGATCCATTTGTAGTGCTACCTAAGGCATCTTCCCATCTTCTCTCCCTGTTAAAGTTTTTTTTTAGCCTTTATTTCTAAGGGAGCTGTTCCTCATCAGATGCCAGGGTCTAGGTACAGAATGTTGCGTTATTGTACTGGTGGGCAAATCCATAATTTATGATACTGGGCTATGCAAATATAATTGACTTGACTTGAGTTGAAGGGGTGTGGGTGGGGATGCTGCGGTCAGCTCTCAGACTCAAGATGTCTCCTCTATGAGGGATGAGAGGTTTCTGAATAAAACTTCTCATCCAGTTGAAATGATTCATATTTTTTTTTGGGGTGATTCACAGCATTCTCTGTCTTGAGTCCCATGTCAATTTGAGCTGATGCACCTGACCGCCGTAACCTTACCGCGTTTTTGCTGATGATGTTCTCGCACTTCATCGGCGGTATTGTATTTTATTGCAGACTGTGCTTTATATTCCTTTTATGAATTTGTTGTTTAGACCCTATACTTTTTTTTTATTGCTGATATGTCATATTTCTTATCTCTTCCCTCTCTTTTTATTCTCTGTACGCGTCATTTGAGGCTGGCACAATTGTAATGTTGTTATGCTTGCACAATGACTATAAAGTTCTTGAATCCATGTTGTCTGAAGCTCTCCACCAGGTTTGGTGACCTATAATAACTCGGATTTTCTGGCATCTCTCGTCGACCCGTTGGCGGACAATGACGAGCATCCCCTTCAGAACACTGGGGAATTTGTGGATAATGTGAGGGGCCATCATGTGATGGCCGGTAGGTCAAGTCGGCCTTGAGTCACCTCATTAACAGCAAGAAATAACAACTCAACTTCTCCATCTCAATTCAAATCTTTGACATTGCCTCTTTAACGCTTAAACGATTGAAGATAATGATGACAATAATAATAATGATGACGGTGATGATAATAATAATGATATTTTTTTTCCCCTTTTCAGTCCCAAAAGAGGAAATTTGCAATTCTCTGCATTCGGCTCGTCCTATTGTATAGGAGCAGTTGGAAAGACTTACCTGATGGTGACAATATGGCCCACGTCCAAGTGATAATCATTTAGCTGGGCAATGAAAATGGCCGCCACAGCCTCATACAATGCCGTGCCATCCATGTTAATGGTGGCTCCTACTGGGAGGACGAAGCGGGTGATTCGCTTGTCGATGTGGTTGTTCTCCTCAGCACATCGAAAGGTGACCGGCAGGGTGGCTGAGCTGGATTAGCATAAGAGTCACACACACACACACACACACACACACACACATAATGACCTCATGTATATTCTCAACACCAGTTGAATATGAAAACTTAAGTGGAGTCTGTTTTTTTCCCCATAGAGCAGAAATGGAAAGGAGCAACCTTGAGGATATCATGAGTGCCGTCACCAGTGCCTGGGCCATCCCCAAGCTGAACGTAAAAGGGTTTTTTCTCACAATGGCAAAGAAGATCAGCGGCAGACAAACAATGGAGTGGATCGCCAGACTGGGGAGAGAAATCCATTATCAGCTGGGTTCATATTCACAATTCACTTGTCGAGTTTTGCGAGTGACGAGAACAGGTCGGCACCAGTTCTCGTAGCCACGCCCACATCACCGTCCAATGACACCGAAGCCGCGTGCTCGCTAGAAAAGTGGGTGACCTCACGGGTCAAATGACTCGTGTGACTATTCTAGAAAAATATACTGGTTAATGTGCTGGTATAATGGGATGCTTATGATAATGAATAACACTTATAGAAATGATGACAGCCGTAGTTATTATTGTTACTGTTATTACTTATTTGACGTTCACACTGCTTCAACCTGTTCCTCGAAAATGGGAGGCTTGTTTAAAAAAAAGCACTGTTGCCTAAGCTTGGATCAACCGCCTGACTGAGATTTACCGCTGACTTCGGGCCTTTAAATCAAAAGCCCGGTGATGAGCACGTACTGGTAAAAGTGTTCATTCGTACATTTGCAGGTCGAGCAGTTCTAAATGTCCTTGGCCCTCATCGCCAATCCGCAGAGCTCGGCTTTTATCGTGTCTTCGATCACTAAATTGCCTCAATGTCCTCTGTAAATCCCGGTGTGTGGATGGTGAAAGACAAATACGATGGCTCACCCAGACAGTACCGTTACCATGTAAAGACCCATCTTCCTGAAGATCTCCCAGTCATCCACTTCGATGATCTTAGCCGCAATTAGGAACATGATCCCCACTGGCATATAGCTGAAATGACAAGTGGTATTTATTCATCCATCCATCCATCCATCCATGCATCCATCCATGCATCCATCCATGCATCCATCCATCCATCCATGCATCCATCCATCCATCCATGCATCCATCCATCCATCCATGCATCCATCCATCCATCCATCCATCCATCCATCCATCCATCCATCCATGCATCCATCCATCCATCCATCCATGCATCCATCCATCCATGCATCCATCCATCCATGCATCCATCCATCCATGCATCCATCCATCCATGCATCCATCCATCCCTCCATGCATCCATGCATCCATCCATCCATCCATGCATCCATCCATCCCTCCATGCATCAATCCATCCATCCATGCATCCATCCATCCCTCCATGCATCCCTCCATCCATCCATCCATCCATGCATCCATCCATCCATCCATCCATCCCTCCATGCATCCATCCATGCATCCATCCATCCATCCAACCAACCATCCATCTATCTATTTTCCTATTTTTCATTTAACAGACACTTTTATCTATGACTTACTAAATATGCTAGTTGCTATTTTTCCTCCTTCAGGATGCAGGATCCAGCATCATGATCCTGATGCTGGATCTTACAGAGGCACATTCCCCCTCCTTTGCAAACTTACTCTCTTGACAATCAGCCAACTTGGAGTTCCACATAAGGGACGATTGTAGGGAATTTAACACATTAAGTTTACGTTTTAGATTTTTTTTAGAGGCTTGGTTCTGATTAATAGATCGTGTTTAGCTACGAATAGCAATGATCTCATGGGCATAACCAGATACCTCAGTTCCATTTCCATTCTTTACCCACACACAGTACGAGGTTTGTGCTTTAAGAAGCATCCTCTCCACATTATAAGTCAGTCTCTGAATCCAAGTGCCTGTGATCAATTCAGCTCAATAAAGCTTCAAATTCAATTACATTCACGGCACTTTCTGATCGCGAGCCAGACGCTGGAATCCGGCCACGGCGGGTCACACATACCACATAATGATCTGGACTAGCTTCATAGTTGCCTCGTTCAAGGCGTCAAAGAATTCCAGGAGGATTCTTCCTTTCTCGCCCATCTTCCCGATGACAAGGCCAAAGGCCACACTGAACACGATGAGGCCGAGGATGTTGATTCCCTCGGAATACGTCCCCGTGATCTTATACTCCTTGGTGGCGTTCTGCCAAGAGAGGACACAGAAAGGGAATTCATGCCGGTGAACCAACGATGAGGGGAGGGGGGGGGCATCTCCCACCACCAAGGTAGCCAACTCAAAGGGTCCATTGATGGCCCCCAACCCTGTTTCAGATGGGAGGGCCGCAGGTGGCACACCACATATCATCATCGTATCTCTTCATGCATCCAGACCAGGTCACGGTCACAAGATGGAGCCACGCAACATGCGCAGAGGACAAGACAGCTCAGAGAAACTGGTCATGTGATCAGAAGGCCGGAGAAGCATCTGGAAACCATCTTGGAACAAGAGTCGCCAGGCCTCACCAAACGAGTGAGAACCTGCGTGAGTTCATTTCTCATGTGTGTGTGTGATGCCTACCTCGACAGCGGCCATGATCGTGGAGGCGAGAGGTGGGCGAGCGGTGCTGTTGGCCACTGGTTTGGATGGCTCCACTTCCTTACGCTTCGTCTTGTACTGGAATGGAGTAAGACAGTAAGTCATACTTTTCACACACTGGCATTGGCTCAAGAGATGCTTTACAGACATGCGTGTTTACTCGTCGAAGACGGACGACAGGTTTGGAATGACAGAGAATACGTGTGCAAAAGAGAATTACCTGCTGAAAACAAGCCTGCACCAGATTTTCAGGAAACATGTTTCTGTGGACGAGAACGATGGGATCAGACAAGCTTGGCCAAAATGGCGGCCGAAGAAGCCACACTAGTGGTACACCGGTGGCACAACGGAAACACTATTTCTGAGTCATCGTCAAAGTCTTGGTTATGAAGAGGACAGGGACGTGCCTTCCATATAGGTAATGTTAGCAGTGCTTACATAATGACAAAAAAGTCAAAAAAGAAAAAGATACGACACTGAAATATTAGAGTCGTCATCTGTGGTCCCAGTGCAGCGGCAGTCATTCATTTTGTCTTAGCTCTTTAGCGCCACCTTTATTTGTACTCACTCTCTCTCAGTCTGTCTGTCTGTCTGTCTGTCTGTCTGTCTGTCTGTCTGTCTGTCTGTCTGTATGTCTGTCTGTCTGTCTGTCTGTCTATCTATCTGCTTTCTCTAGCGTCGATTGGAGTACATGAGCAGAATGTATTTCCACCACGGCCATTGAATCTGTTCCCTCAGCCCGCTACTCATATATATATCCAGGGTAAGCATGCTTACTAACCAATCAGCAGCTCTTTCATTCCGGTACGTTAACTGTTACTAGGTAGATCATGGTGTATTTTTTTTATATCGACGTCATCACGTACACGTCCATGCTGTCGTTCGGGGGTCAGTGAAAATGGACGGTAGTGGAAAAACATCAGCGACCCTCGGGGATTTGGCAAATTGGATTTCACGAGAAAAACCGAGTTACTTTCCACAGGCCGTCCGAAACCAGCATTGAAAGACCTTCACACTCAGAAGGAAAGGGTCGGGAGGGGATTCCAACAAGCCTGGTAGGAACGTAAGACATGGCGATGTGGCTGTGTAGCGACTAGCCGCCTCTTTAGCTCCTCCTGTAACGTTGTTTTAAATGGCTGATTATAATGTGTGGACTCAGGCAAGCTATGGGCACCTTGATAACCTGACAAACATGCTCCGTGAACACATCACAAGCCAAGTAGAAGTGAACATAACTGGCACCACTGCACTCACCCATAGCATCTGTGCTTGTCATTGTGTGTAATTATGTGTATTAAAATGTGTTATGCCTACCTAATATCAAAGCTCACGGCACGTCCTGGGTACACCACGGCTGTCTAGTGATCTGAAGGTTACAGGATGATCCCCATCCCCTGCAGAAAACATGTTGAGGTGAGGAAGACACTGTGCCATAGGGTCACTGCTCCTATATGACGGGATGGGTTAAATGCAGAGAATTGTAATTTTCCGCATGTGGGACTGCTATAGGGGAAAAAAAAACTTCTGATCCAGTTGAACAGATTCACCTCTTTTTGTGATTTCCCTACCTGGATTATTGAGCGTACATCACGACACTTGAACATACGATGTTTTCAAGCACTGCTCTGATTACCCATGATGCCTCACCAAGCGCCAACCGCGGTGTCGGTTGTCTTCTGTGGTCGCCTGAGTAGAAAAGCGCTATAAGGACGGGTCCATTCACCTCTTGATCATTATTCATGGAGCTTGTTGTGAACTTTTTATGATCGTTTCAATTGGGTATTATTTTCTTCTCATCTGTTTTTTTTTAAATTTTTCTATTAAAAAAGACAAACATCCGTCATCAACCACTAATCCGGGGGTCACGTTGGAGCCTATCCCAGCGCTCATTGGGCGCAAGGCATGGCCACACCTTGAACAGGTCGCCCTTCCATCCCAGGCCTTGGCCAGTGAAGGTTCCGTGTCTTGCTCAAGGGCACGTCGACACGGGTACTCTTGAAAACAGAGCAAAATCAATCCATCGAACCAATGTCTCCCTTAAAACCGAGGCTGTTGTGACACATGACCTGGTCCATGTGGCAGGTTAACCCGGCCGTCTGGGACGCCCAGCGCCGTGATGGCAGCCGGTGTACATGTAAACCTACCGAGATCTCCAAATCAAGGCTACGCATCGATTAAGTGGCTCCAGACGTGAGCCCGTTCATTTTCCCCGTAAAGTCTGGCGGTACTGGTGACACATGGTGCCGTTAGGAGGAGCCGCTCCGTCACCACGCCTCTAACGGAGATGTTCAAATCTCCTCCTCTCTGGGCAGCTTTACACAGACCTGCCCGGAGGCACCACATCTCGCCGGCCTCGTCTTCAACCACGGAGAGGAGACAGGAGAGCGCCCAGGCTGTCAGCTACACTCTGATGGAGACTTGCTGCTAGTTACCGATCCACTCAACTTCAGGTTTTTGTTCTTTTTGGCACTTATAATTGAATCAACTGCTCCGATCTGTTCCTCTAGAACGAGAAGCCACACCGTGTCTTCTCTGGACGTGGAGATCATCCTGTAAAGGTCCGACAAAGTGATGCGTAAAGCTGCGGAGCGTTGTACGTTCTCACCCGGGATTCTCCAACGAAGGCGATTTACGTACGGAGGCTTTTCTCTGTCCATGTCGGGCTCTCCGTAGCCTCAAATTCCAAAAAAAAAAAAAAAAGAACGAATAAAATGCAGCTCCTGCTGTCCGTCGCCGTTTTCTTTTACCTCACGGAGTTTGGGACCACAGAGCCGAGACCCAAGTGCCCGACGCGGTGCGACGTGAACAGTTGTCCCAGTCCGAGTTGTCCGAGTGGCTACGTCCCGGACCGCTGCAGCTGCTGCCTGGTGTGCGCCCAGGGTGAAGGCGAACCATGCGGCCGAAAAGATGACCTCCCTTGCGGGGACGGTCTTGAATGCAAGCACCCGGCCGGCAAGCGGCTGTCCAAAGGCGTCTGTCAGTGTAGAACAGGACATCAAGTCTGCGGCAGTGACGGGACATCTTACGGAAACGTCTGCCAGCTGAAGGCGAGTAACAGGAGGGCTCTGCTCCAGGGGCTCCCCAGCTTCAGCCAGCTTCATAAAGGACCCTGCGACAGCGGTGTAGGTAAGGTGAAAACTCCACTTAACCTGGATGACATGTATTTAATATATCTGAAGCTGTTTGGATGATTTTAAACACTTTAAATTAACCTTGAGGGTTTATGGGCTCCATCCAAAGTGGCCTTGAAACGTCGTCACAACGTAGGAGAGAGTCAGCCACAAGATGGCGGACGGTTATCACGTCGAAAGCCTACACATAAGTAGCTTCCTATTTAAACGACAAACTTCCTAAAGGGATTTAGTTGTTTTAGATAGACAGCTTAGGTTAGTAGGCGTTTCAATATGTTACCTTACAGCAGGGCAAGTTTAGGAAACTGGGACGGTGGCACTGAAAACATGCCACATCAAGCCGAGACCATTTTATTTGTATGTTATCACAAGTTAAACATTTGTTCTCGGTGGGCTTCGCACACCAACATAGCATGTGAGGGGTTTTAGTCTGTCCAAAACCATCTTCTACAACAAACAGTTTGTGAAATGCTACCTTCAGACGTGTAGAAGCACCCCGGCGTGGATGTCCTGTAGGGCCTTGTGATACTTTATGCCAACCACCAACAGTTGCATTGGACGAAACAAAACCCGGATGGGTTCATTTAATTATCACTTTAAAATCCGATTAAAGGCGAAGTAGTACATTTCTCTACGGTGATCAGAAAGCTGTTGAGGTCCTCGTCCGTCTTTGAATTTCAGATAAAGATGCGATTCAACCATTTCCATCTATCGCCGTGTCCACATTGACCTACAGAGAGAGGAGTGGATGTGGCTCCAGACACTGGCCTACTTTTCACTCACATACTAAAAGTTCACCGGGAGATGGCACGCGTGTGGTAATTAGCATGGGATTTTAGACGAAATCGTCACAAAAACTGGCTGCAGATTAGGCAGTTGGTCCGGAGCAGCCACAGGACTGCCGCGTTAGATCAGACCAACCTCTAGGCATCGGAGGCCACATGCGTGTAAGCATCGGCGAAGTTCATCCATTTATCATCGAGTCAACCCTAGTCAGACCCTATCCCAGTGCTCATTAGGTAAAGTGTGGGGCAAACCAGTTGGAGAGGTCACCATTGCATCACAGGGCCGGGGCAGTTGGGGTGGTTTCGCGTCTTGCTCAGGGATACTTTGACAGGATTTCTGCGAGGGCGTGCATCAACCCAACAGCTTTTTTTTAACTATACATCTTATAAGACAACTTGCCTTTATGTGGACGTGATATTCGATTGCATTGGCAAACGGGGGGAAAAAAACAACACCTCTCTGTTGTAAATGGTGACCTTTGGACAAAACTTTATCCCTACATGTTGTTCACCAATATCCGTTTGTGTCTACATATTTAATGCAAATGATCACGTGTATCTCAGAACTGCCCATCATAAAAGAGCCGTCTAGTCTTGTTGTGTAAGAACTTGCCACCTGGGAGCATTTCCATAATGTCTTCTCCTCAGATTTTGAAGCCGTAAGTAGGGTTGTGGAATTCGAGCATGGCCTTTCGGTGGTCAGGCTGACTCGGAGACAGGTGCTCCACTGCTGGGCCGCTGTGGCTCTTCCAGTTAACATCTCATTTGCAACCGTTTGCCTGTGAGTAAATTACCTCTTTGAAATTCATATGCGTGCTATACAAACGGCATTTAACTCGGCACATATAACTACGAGTGGCTTCTCCCGTGTCAATAACAGACCTTATTTTGGGCAGCTCTGTTTCTTTGAATGTGGTTTGGACAAGGAACTATCAACCATCTTGCGACTGCCACACGTTACTAAGGAAATGCCAGAGTGGCCGTTTCTATAAATCTGTACGCTATTCAAATAAACGAGAGAGAACATCTTAGTCATGTTCACCAGAGTCAATAAATCATATTTAGAGGGTATGTACAGTTTTAATGGCCTATTAAAGTACGAATAGGACAATGGCATGTGTTTCTGTGACTAGAAACCCAATTGAGGGCTTGAATTGGGTCGATTAGATGATCATCTTTAACAGTATGCATTCAAATAAAGTAGAATCCTGAGTCTTGTCGGGACTGGTGGGGGATCAGCCAGTTTTATGTTTTTCCCATTCAACACAGGATGTGGAGAGTTCAGCTCCGTGCTCTGGAGCCACAGTAAAAAATTGTGCTCCTTTATTATTCAGATGAAAGCACTCAGACAGATGGTCAAATAGACAAGAGCCCACACACACAGAATGGGAAGTGCCTTTTCTCTTTTTAGATATCTGCGTAAAACACAAAAAGGTATTCACTGATGCAGAATTGGATGAATTGTCACAGACCCTTTACTATCTTAGCATATGTCAATAGTATTTTTTGCAACTTTAATAATCATCAATTCAAAATGACTTTTTTCTCACATTTGAGTATAGATAATGATAGATAATGGATTCCATCCCATGTGGGGACTCTCTCACGGCACCGAAGAGCTCCTTCAGCGACAGGTTGTTCCATCTGAAGTGTGTGAAGGAGCGTTATCGCAGGTCCTTCCTTCTTGCAGCTGTCAGACTTTACAACCAGCACTGCTCTCCCAGTAGACCACGTGTACACTAAAACTGACAATAACTGGACTTCATAACATGCAGTATCTCCGTATTTAATTTCAGTCCACAATAAGGTGTGCAACCTAGATTCCATGTCTAAATATAAATGCTGAACCTATTATAACGATGTAAATAGAGTTTTTCTCAAAAGTCCAACAAAATAATTCATCAGTCAAGTCTTTTGATGCCTCTTTTGTTCGAGGCAGCGTAGCTCGAGGTAGAGCAGGTCATCTAGTCATGAAGAATTGAACAGAATTGTTTTACTGAAGCCTTAACTGCTCCCTACCTGCTACATGGGAGTAATCAGGACTTTCAGAGAAATGTACTTTGGGTCCAATGGGATTTTTTATTTTGACTATTTGGGTTTCAAAATAATGGCCCATTGGATATAGTATGGCACCTGGTGATGAGTGATGGCTATATGGAACTGGCTCCTTTGGGCATGATATGGTAGGTCCCACTGTGAAATCACTTTGGATAATGACCCCCCCTTCCCCACCATAAAACCCTGAGACTTGTCTGCTGCCAGGTATCTGTGATTTGCCTTCTTGTCACTGTGTGCATCACGTGCCCTCATTACCTTTTATGAAACGCTACCATGGCTATCATGCTGGAGGCAATCAAAATCATCAAACCGACACTCATCAGGTCTTGGGGTCTGTTGCCAAAGGAGAAAATTCCGCTTTAATTGTATAACATCACTAAATTTAAATACAGCCCATTCGCAATTGTATTATTTTTACTTTTTTTAATCCCCTTTATTTCCCCACCAGAATCCCCTGAGTGTCCTACTGTTGGGTCAGTCTCTCTTTAATACTCCTCTAGAACCTCAACAGGAAGGAGGAAGTGGTAGCATGTGTCTCCTCCAAGTCACATGACCACTAGCCCTCACTAGTCCACACATCATGGTCTGGTGGGGAAAGCACAGTGCTTGGCCGTCAGAGGAGAATGAAGCAGAGTACTTTCCCTTCACTTAACCAAGAGGCCTGGACCACCCAGAGGGGGACACTAGTGAACCCACAATACTCTGCTTCATTCTCCTCTGAC
>OMLC01102574.1:0-13214 GCA_900302585.1 Regalecus glesne | reverse complement strand
GGGGGGGCTAAGGCTACATCTGTCATCATCTTTCAATAATGATTCCCTTATCAGTCCCACAAGGGGAAATTTGTTCTCTGCATTTTTGACCCAACCTATTGTATAGGAGCAGTGAGCTGCCAACATATGGCGCTCGGGGAGCATTTAGGGGTTAAGTGTCTTGCTCAAGGACACCTCGACATGCTGTATGCAGGACAGGGAATCGAACCTACAATGTTCCGATTGCCAGGCAACCGCTCTACCCACTGAGCTATGCCGCCCCATAATAGATATAAATTAGGGTACTCGCAAAGAATTGGGCAAAACAACGCCAAACTAGAAGAAAAGAGGATAAAAAAACTAAACGAATTTGATCTTGTTGACTAACTGGATAATTGAGCCTGAAAGATGTTTTTCAAGTTGAACATTATCAAAAATAGGTGAATCAGTTCAACTGGATCAGAAGTTTATTCAGATACGTTTCGTCACTCAAACAGGTGACTTCTTTGGTCTGAGCTGACTGCAGCATCCCCCCTTATAAACAGTACATTGATACCACACAACAATGGGGTGGGTTTATATGAGAGTTGGGTAGTCTGCACATTCAGTGGTAATGGGAACCATTCACAAAGGATTAGGGAATATTTGCAATCACGGCATTGTAAGACGCCGACACATGTACTCTCAGGCCACCACCCCTATTCAAAGACGGTCATTCCCTCTTCACATAAATGGCCTCCTTCACCCCCCTTTCAAATCAGTGTTCCTTCCTATCAAGGATGTCTGAGCTTCTTTTAAAATCAATCAGCTATTCTGTTATGTCATAAACGAACATGCAAAGAACCTAGCTCATGTAAAATACTATTACATTCTACAAAATTTGACATTCATGAATTAGCCGCTAACCTTAAAACACCACAGATAGAATGAAACAAATAATTATTAAATAATAATTCATGTAAATATTCAGGATTGCATCTTTGCAGTGATTCAAACTTTGCAGTGTCTTCATGCATGTGCAATAATCCAGGGAAGTAAAAAAAGGTGAAACAGTTCATCTGGCTACATTTATCTAGTGTTTATCCATTACATCACATTATAGGCATTTAGCGGACGCTCTTATCCAGAGTGACGTACATCAAGTGAGCAGTTAGGGGTTCAGTGTCTTGCTCAAGGACACCTCGACATCCTGTGTGCATTACCAGGGATCGATCCTATAACCTTCCGATTGCCAGACGACTGCTCTACCCACTGAGCTATGCCGCCCCATTATCCAATAGTTGTATCCAGATGAACAGATTCAAACTTTTTGTTTTTACCCATGGAGTGACTTCTGGGAAATCTCTCACCGGTAGGAATCCACTTGTGACACTTATCACAGTAGAAGGCCATGTCCTGACAGGCCCACGCCACATCCCCCTCTTCCCCAAGGTCACTGTTGAGTGAGTCTCCACTCTGGTCATGGGAGAGATCAACTGAACCCTGGTCCTCCGATTCCACGATGAGCAGTGTCTCCCCTTCAACCTCGCCTTCCTCCAAGCCCTCCGAGGCTGATGTGCACACCGCCTCATCTTCAGCCACACCCAACTGATCACTGCTGCTGTCCATGTTTCGATTCACACCTGTAGAGGTAACAATCATGAACTCATTACGACTGTCAACTAGACCATATCACTCTAAACCTGAACGATATTCTATACTAATATCACAATATGATCATCAACTACATGACCTGAGCAGCTTCCTTCATTAAATTTGTTTTGTAAGAATAAATTGTTTATTTTCTTAATCTCACTTCTCCTATATTCTGCTCTAACCTCTATTTGTCCTACTGATTTCACTATTTTTCTAAGCTTAGTTCAGTTATCACAAGGTTCGTTGTCATTCAACTCTTGTTAGTGGGAAGCCTTTCATCCTAGTCTGTTTAGTACCTTTGAGCCCACCATGATATAGAAGTTAGATAGGGGCGGCAATAGCTCAGTGGGTAAAGCGGTCGTCTGGCAATCAGAAGGTTGCAGGTTCGATTCCCGGTCCTGCATACAGCATGTCGAGGTGTCCTTGAGCAAGACACTTAACCCCTAACTGCTCCCCGAGCGCCATATGTTGGCAGCTCACTGCTCCTATACAATAGGTTGGGTCAAAAATGCAGAGAACAAATGTCCCCTTGCGGGACTGATAAGGGAATCATTATTATTATTATTATTAGATATATGCATTTGCAGTCAAAGCAGCCTCATTTATACAATGGTGTGTGGTGACTGTTCCAAAGTTACAGATAGGTTGTCTGTACTAGAGAGATAGATCTGTGAGATAGAACTGCCTATTTCGGCTAGGATTACATTAGGTGTGAGGGTTACTCGAGATATTCTTAACCCCGGGCCTGACGGAAGACCTGCTAATGTCAGCACTACCTCATCCTTGTGGGTAGATGCGACAGTTAGTCTCTTTTTTGACAGTGTGGGAAGGCTCACAAGACCAAGCCATCACTTGTATGGTCTAGTCTCCAGGCACTTCTTCTGACTGCAAATTGGCTTTCACACCTCACCAGCTCTACTGATAGCCCTACTAGCCAGCATGCCTTTCCCACTCCCCTCAACAAGGGAAAGTAATGCATACTATTGATAAGAGACTACATAATACACAATATCAGATTAATCACAAAAAAGGTGAATTGGTTCAACTGGATAAGAAGAACCGATTCGCCTTTTTGTGATTCCCTTACCTGGACTATTGAGCATGCATAAAGAAATTGATATCATTAATTTTGCCAACCTTAGGTCACTTTTTACCAGGGTCTAGAGTCACCAACACAGAGGCTAAATTTAGGATTCCGACATCATGGAGGGAAAATCAGGGAACCTAGCAATGATACTTTCAGCAAAACTGTTATTCATGTCAGCACCAACAGTGCTAGGATGAAGCAACCAGAAATCACAAAAGCCAACCTAGTCAGGATACTAAATTTGACCAGAAAGACATGTTGGAATCCATTAATTCTCTCTGGTCCCTTACACATGACTAATAATGATGAGATGTCAAGTACGGTCACCTCAATGAGTTACTGGCAGGCTCATTACTGCAATGATGCAGGTATTCAGTTTTATCAATTGCTGGCCTTCTTTCTGGTTGGGGCTGTTCTTAACAACCGAATACGGACAGCCTTCATCCTATAGAGGATGACGTCCTTCTTCAATCCGAAAATATATATAGCCGTCTACATTTTGATACATGCTCAATAATCCAGGTAATGAAATCACAAAAAGGGGGAATCAGTTCATCTTGACACAAATTTTTATAGGTATAAATCCTATACCCAACCACGGCCGGAGGTCCATAGTTAGTCGGGCATAATTGGCTAAGCCTCACACGAGATAAGTGTTAGGTTGGATAAAGGATTCTAGGTCCACTACTGTCCCCCTCTGTGGGGAGACACATGCTACGGCTTCCTCCTTCCTGTCGATGTTCTAGAGGGGCATCAAAGCAACAGATCCAGCCATAGGCAACTTGGGGAATTCAGGTGGGGAAAAAAGGGATAATTTTATTTTTTAAAGAAAAAAAAAAGAAAGGCTATATTGCTCACATAGGTGACATCTTCTGGCTAAGCTGACTGCAGGCATCCACACCCTTTTAACAAAACAGTTCCACAGCGACTGAAACCAAGAATTGTTTCAGATGCAAGTTAGCCATTGACTGGACTGTCGATGGTATTTTTTTTTCCTTTGCCTCTGTCCTGATTTTCACTAGAACACTGCTAATTCCCCCTTGCGGGACTATTAAAGAAATATTTTGTTATCTTAATGAGTACTATCCACAGCGGACTCGGTAATAGTTGGAATCACAGCATTGTGAGATAGCAAGAGATGTACTCCTGATCCCCCCTTGTTGGTCCAAGAATGGTCACTCCCTCCATCACGTATATGGCCTTTTTGACTCGACATTCAAACCAGCGTTCTCTCATCAAGGATGTTCACGCCCTCTATCTTGGAAAAAGGGGCCACTGCCCTGCCCAGCAGATAGGTGTAAACTGTGGAATCCTGACCTGGTGTGTTGGGTATTCTGTGTTGTGCCATTCTCTTGGTCAGTATCTGTTTGGTTTAACTGATGACAATCCTCCCAAATCTTAACAGTCTACACTATTCCTGATTGTGCAGAGGTACCCGATCCCTGGGATAAACCAAATTTTGCTAAAGAATATTTTGGCATTTGAAACCAACCGAGACACTATGTTTGGAAAATGCATACAACAATTGTTCCGAAACACCCACTACATATGGAATCACCACTGGTTTATAGTTAGGTAGCGGTTATCCTTCCCTCTTCAATCAGCAGGTGCACTGCTTGGGCATCTTCCCGGCTTTGACAAAAGTCCAGTCAACGTCAAACTTGCATATGAAACCAATCTCAACTTTGGTCTTTTACCAATTGTTCATAAGGGTGGGGAGGCCTTGCAGCCAGCTTAGACTGAACATGTCACCTGTATGTATTAGGAAAAATTTCTTTCAATAAAAAAATTGTATCCAGATAAAATGATTGACCTTTTTTATTTCCTTGACTGGATTATTGAGCATACATCAAGACATTACTGTACACTAAACCCAATACCTCATAATATTACCTGACGTTGGTTACTTGTGAGTTGACACTCGTGTTAGTTGTGTCTTTCAGATTTGAGTAGCTTGGGGACTCTCTCGGCCTCCAACTCTCTGGTCAGAGCTTTCTGTTCCTCCAATAGCCTAAGATTCTCCTTCCTCTTTTCCAAACGTTCCAAATCCCTCAGTACCCCCTCATGGAGTCTCTACAACACAAACACACAACAGACCACACTATTTGCAGAGCAGAAAAACCAAGGATCAGAAAAGAGTTGAATCAGTTCATCTGGACCAAACATTAATTGAGAAAAACGTTTAATCACTGATACAAATAGCTTCCTGCAGTCTAAACTGACTGCAGGTAAAACTCAACCCTATAAACAATCCAGTTGCATAACAACAAAACCAACAGTTGTCTCAAATGCAAATTGGCTTGTGAGAGGAGATTCAGTGGATACCCCACAAGCAGATCATAGAGAGGACGACCATAGCTGGCCAAGTGTGCACCAGTGGTGCTTCCATATATCGCAGGGGTTTAAGAATAGTTGAGATTCGTATTTTCCAAGTCTTGGTTGCTTTTGGGGGCTGACGTAGCTCAGTAGGTAGAGCATGCACATCAGAAACTAACGAGCCAGAGACAGAGGGTTTGAATCCACCATAGTGCATCAGGAAGGGCCTTAATCCCACATCCTCCATCTAAAACCGTGTCCAACCCCACAACGTGGGAACTAATTGTATCATGTAAAATGGACCAATATATCTCAGATGCTTTCAATATATAAAACAGCTTGCATCAAAAATTGGTTCATCCCAAAGATCAGGTCTCCTGACCAATAACAAGGCAATATATAGCCATGGTGGCTCAGTGGGTAATAAGAGAATAAGCCAAAAATCCAATTCAATTTTGTACGTCCCTTATCTCTGAAGTAGGCAGAGGTAATTTCCCTTCATCTGCACCTAAAATATTAGCCCACTGTTGTTTAGAAAGAGATACGGCATAGTTGGTTTTTAAGTAAGTTTATTGTTAATAAAAATTGATAAGACAGCCACTTTTAAGGTAGACTAGAAGAACTTAGAAATGACACGTGGTTAATATCAACTTTCATTCTAAAATAGAAATAATCTTATTATGCGACAACTTTCAATCAATGTGACATCTTAACAACTTTTAACTTCTTAAAAAGTTTATCTTAGAACAAGATTACCGCAATGACAATTCCAAAAAACCTGCGTTAGCTACCCAAGCAAATGCTAAACTAACACGGACAACAGGATGTACGGTTGTTTAATTTACCTCTCGGTCCCAGTTCTGTTTAATGTGCACACAAGCCACAGTGCTGAAAGTCAGGACCACAGATACTCCAAAAACAACTTTAGACGTTGTAGACATAACGTTAGCAGCATTCGCGCCCCAGCTAAAAGCTCTGTTAGCGTCACTGTATTCCTACACGGTCGGATACTTTTGAAGCGCAATAACCAGACTATGACCCCTTTTCTATCATCTTCTTCGTCTCTTTTGTCTTCTTCTTCTTCTTCTTCGTCTTCTTCTTCTTCGTCGTCTTCTTTTTCTTCTTCCTTATCCTCCTTCTTTTTCTTCGTCGTTTCCTTTTCAGAACGGTTGACAAATAATTTTCTGGTACATTGCTGCCGTCTACTGATGACGAGTATGAACAGGGAACAATGAATATACGAACAAACACGCAGTGAGGCAATTTGATTGATTTATTGATTTTCAAACACGCAAAATAACGAAATATAATTAATAGGGACTGCTCCAATACAATGGGATATGTTGTTAAAACCTGCACAATGACAAAATAAAGTGGCTTTTATCATTAAGACATATACAATTTTCAAAATTCATGTCTTATAAGATAAGATCGGATCAGATAAGGTACTGCTTTATTTATACCACAGGGAGAAATGTGCAGTGTTTTAAAGCACTACCATGGAAAGAGGAAGATAGGTATAAAAGACCTAACAAATGGTGTCTAATCAGAAAAGTGTCTTGATGCATGTTTAATACTCCAGGTAAGGAAGGTGAATCAGTTCATATGGTGATATCGTCTAGTGCGGGAGGTTCTGAACAGTTGAGACGCATATTTTCCAAACACCACGACTCAGTTGCTTTTAGACCCAAAAACATACTGGGCCAGAAATATGTTCAACCCAAGGATCGGGTACCCCGAAAAAACAAAGCAGTACTAGTCAAGTCAAGTCAACTTTATTTATGTACCCCATTATCATAAGTTGACAATGAGCCTCAGTGGACTTTACATTAACACAACCTCCTGTCCTAACCCTAACCCTAAAAACTCCTTTAACAGGGAGAAAAATAGGAAGAAATCTCAGGGAGAGCAACAGAGGAGGAATCTTGCTCCCAATACGGGCAGCAGGGCAATGGCTGATGTGTACACAGAATAAGACACAATTTGCAGCTTACAACATGATCAGGATAACAGAATTGTAATTGAATTACAAAATGTAAAACAGTAATAATCATGTTACCATCCTTCATAGTGAAGGTACTAATCAATGCACATCTAAAATGCAAACAGGCCAGATCAAGCCACCAGGCCAAGATTCATCACATGTCTAATGTGGACAAATAGACAGATTGATGATTATCTTTAAATAGGTGGAATATCAGTAGACACATCGGTCCAAGCATCATAGTCCTGATCACCATGCTGGTATTGATAATACGTCTCCCAGGTTTATCCGAAGTCACATACATAGATATACTATGCTGTTAAGTGGTGAGAGGATTGCAATGTTTTGTACATCAGGGAAACCAAACAGATGGTGACCAAGAGGATAGCACAACCAGGAGAGCCAACCCTTCAGGCCAGGACTCTACACCCATCTACAAACCAGTAGCCACTCTTTCAAAGATGAGGGAGTGCACATCCACGATAGGAAGAAACACTGATTTGAATGGGTTGTCAAATAGGTCATCTATGTGAAGAGGGAACCACCATCCTTGAAAATGGGGGTGGGGCCTAAGAGTACATCTCACATCATCTCACAAAGCTGTGATTGCAACTATTCCTCAAACCTTTATGAATAGTACTCATTACCAATGAATATCCAGTCCATGGCCAACTTGGATATGAAACCATCCTTTGGTTTTGGTTGGTACTGTCTATAAAGTTGGTGATACCTCCAGTCAGCTCAGACTGAAAATGTCCCATGTATGAGTGATGACACATGTGTCAATGAAACTTTGTCCAGATGAACTGATTCACCTTTTTTGTTATCACAAAAGTTTGAGTGAGCGATTCACCAATTTACCGAGGCTAAAGCCTGCAGTGCCATTTTAATGACCAAAACATTCAAAGTTCATGTTACCATGTTTCTGACTGGATTTGGTCATTCCACTGGACACAGTACTTCAGTCAGGAGGCTTGAGGTAGGCTATTTTTAGGGCATGTTTTCTAGCCCTTTCCCCAAGTTGGATGAGCAGAGTGGATTATAAAGAGGGCCACTCAGTCCTGGGTGCAGCTATCAAGGGGCTCTTTCTACCTCGTTCCAAGAATCCATCGACAAAATCTAGCAACCATCACTCGATGTACCAGCTCATGACTAGGGACCTCCAGATCTCACAATCGTTTTCCTGTCACCACTTGCTTGTCACCAATGGACTTAATCTGGGATGTTAGGGTGGATTCACTTTATGGAGGATGCCTATGCATGACTGTTTAACGTGGGGAGACAAATGCAGAGACAGCTACCTCACAGTCCTTGACAGATCTGGGTCAGGATGTTGTGGCATGGCATTCAAGAAAACTTGGGTCCCATTTCTGCTGCAGCCTTTGTCTGCCTTGCCGGCTGTTGTGTCCTTCCTTAAAGTCAGCCATCACCCTCTCCCTGTTCCCCCATTAGAGTCTTGGTTGATTGTTGTTTGTCAGGGACCTCCCTCTTGACCTTACCACCATGGGTGATCCTACCAGGAGCATCAAGGTCAGCAGTCAAGCTTAGACTGAAGATGTCAATTGAATGAAGTGCTTCTCTCGATAAATGTTTTATCCAGCTGAACTGATTCATTTTTTGTGTGATATGAATGTCACTGACATCTATCATGTCTTGGAGAAGGTGAAATAACAGGAAATATTGAAGATTCATATGGACAGAAGAATGAAACTTTCAGGAGGGTTTGCATTGCCACACATTGGATGAGAGCTACTATATAGTTGTATGTTGTCACAACAATGAGGTAAGAAACATCATATCCTAGCCCATCTGTGGCGTCCTAAGGCTATTTGATCGAGACTTAATCAGATTATTATAATTTGATTTGATTTAATGAAATATGCTTCCTGTGAGTAAAGACCTTGCTCAATCTTATTTTAATTGTGCAGTAACAGTATCTCTCTTTCTTCATATTCAAGGTATTTGTAATAATAATAATAATAATGAGTCCCTTATCAGTCCTGCAAGGGGAAATGTGGATTTCTCTGCATTTTTGACCCAACCTATTGTATAGGAGCAGTGAGCTGCCAACGTATGGCACGCGGGGAGCAATTAGGGGTTCAGTGTCTTGCTCAAGGACACCTCGACATGTTATATGCAGGACCGGGGATCGATCCCGCAACCTTACGATTGCCAGACGATCACTCTACCCACTGAGCTATGTCGCCCCCGATTTGTGAGGGTAAACTGATGACCAAACTTGATTGCTCAGTCATTGTAGAGCCAAAATAGTTTTATTCAGATGTACAATGAACTCCACATACTTTACAAGAATAAAGTATTGTAGTCTAAGGAAACAGTCTTTGTCTTATGTTGTCATATAGTGGTGACTGGTGGTATTGCTGTTTGAAATGACCAGAAAAAAAGGATAATACAATATTCTCCACGACCTGACACCGGATACGCGGTTGATGATGGACGGATGGATGGATTATACAATATAATGTGTCAATGTAGAGTTAGCTGACAGACTTTGGTTGATTTATCCTTTGAACTGGTCACCTATGCCATCATTGCACCGCCCCCCTTGAGATTTGGTAGGAGCTGCAATAGCTTCTATCCCAACATCTTGTGGATGTCCTGTGAACTTTGCTCTTTTGCTGGGCTGTTTTTCTTACCCTCAACACTAACTTTTTTGGCGGGAAAACAAATATCTTGACAAATTTTATCCTACACTACTTCTGCAGTCCATAGGACTTAGTCTATAAAGTGTACTAGCTAATTTATTGGTTCACCTCAGTTTATAAATGGTTTGTCCATCATTTCATTGGGGGATATATCAGACTCATGGTTTTTCTCTATATTTGATGCAGACCATTTCCTGATTTTTCCATGATCATGAAAGGTAACATGTCAAGGGGATCCAACACAGCTTTCCTTTACTTTCCTTAAAAATGATTTGGTATATTCCTAAAGCAGAAAATAATCACAGACCCAAACCAACAGAAGCCATATGTTTCCCTCATCAGCTACAAGTCTGTTTGGTGTCCCAGCTGGCAGCCTGGTCCCTCAGTGAAAGTCTCTAGTAGTGCAGCCTAAATGTTCGAATCCAATTCAGTTCTTTTTTTTTAACCTTTTAATGTCTATTGATGTCTAGGCAGTGTTAGAGAAGTGATCGCATCACTGTACAGTACAATAATTAAATAAAGAATAAACCCTTTAGTAGCCCTATGCATAGCACCACAGGTTTAGATAAAATCCTGTCTCAGATTTGATAATAACTCATTAAATGGCACAAACCTGCATGAATTGATGTTGCTGCTACATTTGAGTTATTGAAAGTTTGTACAGGTTTTTAAAACTTGACTCTTCCATTTGATTTTAGCATTTATTTGTCTTCATGTCTGATAAAATCTAATGAGATAAACCACCTTAATTACACAAAGACCTGCGACATGGGGGTATACCCATCAGGCTCACATGTAATTCATATGTCTCTGGCTACTTATCTCTGAAGGCATCATCACACCGTTTCTATAGGGGGTTAGGGAGGTCATCTTCTTTTTTCTTCTCGGGTGCAGGTTCTGCAGGGTTATTTGCCCCAGATTCACCAAAAGCTGTATCAACACAATAACACCAGTAAAAGGCGCTATTTACAATGGTTGAACCCATCATTCCTTGTGGCTCCCCATCCAGGAACACCAATAGTTACTAAGATGCACAGCCAAGGACAAAACATTGGGGCTGAAAATATGAACCACAGGGTTAGGACACTAGCATATTAAGAGTCAGTCAGATCAGGACAAAGTTGCACAGAAATTTCCTCCGACATACATGAACAAGACAAATGAAGACATTCACCTCTGGTTGCATGACTTTTCTCTTATTTTTCACACAGAGCAAATTCTTGCAGCCAGCCAACATTTTTTTTTGTCTGGCAAAAATGACCTTCAACCAATTCCCACAAGGAGGAATCAGTCAACCCTAATGCCTAATGTTAACAATGTCCCATTACCTGTGATAGTTGATTTAAGCCTTAAAAGAGTAAAAAAAAACAAATTCAAAAAGAGAACCTGTAGAAGTTTTCTGTGACATAAATCGTTGGTACATTCAGTTTCCAACTGGTTGTATGTACAATTGACCTTAGCTTGCTAGCCACATAGGATTGCATCAGAGTAGATTGATAGCTATAAAACAAAGAGAGATTACACATTCTTTTTCATTGTGATTAGCAAAGAGAAATTCAGATGAAAAAGTTCAGAGGTGACTGCAACTTTTGTCCAAAACCACTAGCTTTCAAAATAGATGGAGCTCACCTCTACAGATGGGATTAATGCACAGCTTTAAATGGTAAATTGACTTGTTCTTATATAGTCCTCTTCTAGTTTAGTGACCACTCAAAGCACTTTACATGGAAAGCCTCATGTTTACTGAGCCAGAGGAATGCCACAAGGAAAAGACAGAATCGTTGACACTGTTTCCAGACACTGTCCTGGACTTTGTTGGCTGCAGGTTTGATTCCTGCCCAATTGATCATGTTCATTAACATCAATTTGCCCTGCTGAGGAGTCCTTGAGGAGGACAATGAAACCTAATGATTTCTCATTGCACTCTGCAGATAAATGTCTGGAATATAAAAATATTTTGGTTGAGTGAAATTTCAATTTTCACTGAATTGCTACAGCCACAACTTAGATTTTTCATAGCTGTTCTGTCTGTAGAGTCAAACAGATCAGTCACAGGTCTGCTGAGGTTAACAGTCTGTAAAGTTTAAAGGGCTGGTCACAGGTCTGTGAAGTTTGAAGGTCTATTTGAACTTTTTAAGATCAGTCACAGTTCTGTAAAGGGACCCAGGTTGTAGCTTTGATGTCAGGTCAGATGATGAAGGAATGCAGGTCTTAAGATGCATCACCTCACTGGCATTTCCACACAAATAAACTGAAGAGGAGACAGAGGGAGAAAAAAACATTACAAAGAAACTATGTCTTTTAGTGACTTTCCTGACATCATCAGGGTCAAAACCATGACAAATTTCAAAATATGGCAGAGGGTCTTTTAATCTGTGATGTTCACAGAGGAGGATAACTTAATTGGACAGAACCCTACCTTATTTCATAGGATGCGGCTGCAACCCTTTTCTATCAACAGCCCATACATATGTATGAAACTAATCTGAAGTTTGGAGGAATACATTCTGGCTCCCTACCTGGAGTCACGGCCTCCAGCGCTGATGACATATTTATCATCACAGGAGAAACGGATGTTGGTCACATGGGCAGAATGGCCAAAGTAACGCTTGTGTTTTGCCTGGAGAATCATCACAGACATGATTATGATCATTAGAGGCTTAAAGACAAGACATTGCCATTACCATCAAGGGATTAAATATAGGAGAACAGCTTAGATCCCTTAAACATTTTGATTAATTGATTGATTTCATTTTGAATATGAAACAAAAAAGAGACAAAAACTCAGACAAGAAACTCAATAAACAAATAATCATAAATAACTCAATTTAAACATGACATTTTCAAAAATGAGTAGGAATAGAATGTATTTATTCCTTCCCCTTCTCAATTATTCATTAATTAAGACAAAAATCTTTATCTTATATAGTTTATGGGATGGCATGGCTCAGTGGGTAGAGCAATCGTCTAGCAATCGGAAGGTTGCAAGATCGATCCCCGGTCCTGTATATAGCATGTCGAGGTGTCCTTGAGCAAGACACTTAACTCCTAATTGCTCCCCGCGTGCCATACGTTGGCAGCTCACTGATCCTATAAAATAGGTTGGGTCAAAAATGCAGAGGAATCCAAATTTCCCCTTGCGGGACTGATAAGGGAATCATTTTTTTTTAATAAGCAATTATCTCAATTCCATGAACAACTCAAATCTCGCTCAGTGTCAATATTTTTAGATGCTTTTTTCATCATTGTAAATACAAAATACGCTGTTAAATGCCAGGAGGACTGCAGTGACTTGTACATCGGGGAGACCAAACAGACGCTGGCTAATAGGATGGCGCAGCATAGGAGAGCCAACACGTCGGGTCAGGACTCTGCGGTCTACACCCACCTACAGGCGAGGGGCCACTCATTCAAGATGATGATGTTCACATCCTTGATAGGGAGGAACGCTGGTTTGAGAGGGGGGTGAAGGAGGCCATTTACGTGAAGAGGGAGCGACCCTCGCTGAATAGGGGGTGTGGCCTGAGAGTACACCTATCGGCGTCTT
>OMLC01102573.1:0-24957 GCA_900302585.1 Regalecus glesne | reverse complement strand
GTGCTCCCACTGCCCCCTCAGTGAGCCTGAGACAGAGCTACACTTCCTCACCACATGTGAACAATACACACACCTGAGAGAAACAGGTTTCAACTATTGGAACAACAAAGAAAAGGTTTCCTTCAATGACTGGATGAGGAGAAACTACCAGTCCTACTAGGGGAGGAGCTAGACAGCTGTAGGTTAGCAGCAGCCTATAGGCTGCCTGCCATAAGATGAGGGACAGTGGGGGACATTCAGCTGAAACATGTCAAGATGCTTAATGATGATTTATTGTCTTATTTCTTACTTTGTTCTTTAATTTGTTTATTTTTTGTATTGTGTTGATGTGTTTTCTAGTTCATGTAACACCGTAATTTCCCCCTGTGGGACTAATAAAGGAATAGCTTATCTTAGCTTTCAATGTTTAAATGTCTGCTTTGGGAACATGTAAAACTGTTACCTCATGACAATAAAGACATTTTTGAATTTGAGAGAGACCGAGTGGGCCTTCTGTGGGCGTGTGAGGGGGAGGGGGACAGAGAGAGAGAGAGAGACAGAGACAGAGAGAGAGAGAGAGAGAGAGAGAGAGAGAGTTATCTTTACATGCCACTTGATCTGAAGAGCTCTTTCTGAGCGTGCTCAAGTATCAGGGCCCATTGTCAGGAAGTGTGACACTCGCATATAGTCCAGGAAAAAACAGACGCTGAACAGGCTGTAAAAAAAAGTCAAAAGCGTTGGAAGGAACCATCAGAGCATCCTCAGACTGGAGCTGCACAGAAATCACAGAGGGATGAGTCCTAAATCCTGAGCGTTTGGGGAATTAATGAATGATTTTAGTCACATGAGGATTTTCTTTTTCCTTTTTATCTCAAAGAAACAACCGACTCAGCCTCTGGCTCTACTGTGGGCAGCACCACACGTTGGGTGTAGAGTTACTGAAACTTGTCCGTGCAGCCAGGGGCTGGCATCACTCTGCTCAAAACATGCCAATGTGCCCATGCCAGTTCCTTCACGTCATCTGCCCCCCCTGATCCTCTCACCCTCAACCCGTCATGTCTGCAGCAAATTAGTTTCCGTTACCCAAACCAGTTGCGTCTTTGTCACCCCGATTTCTGACCTAATTCTGTTGCAATACTTTCTATCATAAATTCCGCCCTTGAAATCTGGTTCGTCTCAACCCTGCAACCTGTAACTCTCTTTTATTTCTCAGAGACGTCGAGCTCAGAATCCCTGCGGCCAATCCAACTCTGGCAGGGCCTTTTCTTTGTGTTGGCACGGACGACACATGTGTTTGAACAGGACGTCACCGAGCCAGAGGCTGTATAACCGACTGAGGTTTCAGCATATATGACACAAATAGAAGCATGCAGAGAAGGTCCGGGTATTAGTCAGGGTATTACTCATGTGACTCAATGTTTTGGAAACATGGTGGAGCATGACATCGGACTCCTGGCTTCAGATTTGACTCACTGGGTTTTTCAAAAGCCTTTTTTTTTTCTTTTTGCTATAAATACTATTACATTAAGTCAAGTGGACTATTTGACTTAATGTAAGAACATGGCTGAGGAGGTAGGGCCAGTCATCTAGTAATCAGAGCTTAGTGGTTTGATCCTCAGCCCCTGCAAAAGAACATGTCAAAGTGTGCTTGAGCAAGACACCGAACCCCTAACTGCTCCCTGGGAACTGCAGGTGTGCTCACTGCTCCTTTACAACAGGAGGGTTAAATGTAGAGAACACATTCCACTATTGATCAGTATGGTGTAAAGGTGCATTTTGACGGTAAATAATGAAATGTAATGCAAGTATGCCTCCTGCACTGCCAAAATTAAGAAAACGAAAGCAGAGAGCAGAAGTTGGGATTCAGCTATGTGTCATGGAGGCATTCATTGCAAATGAAGGATTTTTACAGATATTCTTCAGCAAATTGACAAACAGACACCAGCCAGTTCTGTTCAGAGACAATAAAGCTGCTGCTGACAGCAGACGGGCCTTAAGCTGAGTTACGTGGCTACTAGCACGCATGAGGTCAGTCAGGATAGCTATAGATCAAATAGTTCTGTGCATCATTGGTTAACCAGAAGTCAGGATTCAGATACGTATCACAGAGCCACTCATTACGAGTTAAGAGGAATTGATAGATATTCTACAGCAATTCATGAGTTAGCATCAAACAGTCACAGCGATGCAGCTTTTTGTGCGCCTCCAGTTCTGCCACTTGTTGGGCCGGCAGTGATACAGCTGATCTAGTATCAAACTGGACTCTATTTTTACTGTGTCGCATCTGCCCTCATGTTTCTCATACATTGCATTTGCGTATTTACAGGATACTGTCATGGTAGATCCCTCCAGTCATTCTGGCAGTTCCAGTCAAAGGACATTGGAATTGTCCTTATGCACTGGAAAATGTTCTGCTTGTGCACTCAAGACAATTGAGTTGGTGCATCATCTCCCTGGAAGAGCCGCAGATAGAATCTGTGTATGACAAACTCAGTTTCTTTCATGTTGCTGGGGTGTATACACTCATTCACACCTCACATCAACACTGTTCATTTTTCTATGTGGTGACGGAGCTTTGTCGTCCTTTAGGATGATCTTTTAATTGCATGACTGCTGCTGAGTGTTGGCTGGGGAGGGTTGTTTCTCTGCCAGCATGCCTGTCACCGAGTGTTGCTTCAGCCTCATTTTTCCTTGACAGTTTAGAAAGACTTTGTGCCTTGAGGATGCTGCCGAGACCTCTGGTTTGAGGTCGGAGGTCATTCTTAATGAACATCTATTGGATGAAGACATGGTCTGTCATCATCAACCACTCATCCAGAGTCAGGTCATGGATCTGATGAAGCCTATCCCAGTGCTCATTGGGCAGACGGCAGAAAAAAAACCTGGACAGGTTGCCAGTCCATCCCAGGGCAGGCGTGGGGCATTAAGGTCAGATACCCTTTCTGATGCCCCGTGGTGGGTTTGAGCCCACAACATCTGGCTTTTCAGTTCCTGAACCAGACACTCTACCACTCAGCCGATATATATGAATGGTTAAACTATCCATACAGTTTATTGCTTAATTCTAGTTCTCAGTTCCAGGCAAAGTAAGGAGGGCTCCCAAAGAGCATCTTGCCTTGGGCCCCTGTTGTCTAGAGCAGAGTCTGTCCATGCCAATAATCCATACTGAAGCTCTGATGAAGGCAAGAGGCCATTCACTTTAATGGAGTATGACTGGCCGGCAGTGACAGATTCAGAGGCCACATCTCCTGGCCAGCAGATGAGAGCTCTTCTTCATTTTTCCAACTAGTGTGTTGCCAAATATCATTAGTGCTGTCAGAGTAAAGCCCCTCAGCACTAAAGTAATGGGATAATAATTTGTAACCAGAGACTCATTCTAAAAAGCGAGTTGACATAAAATTATTTTTAACTTCATGCTCTGTGGTCTTTTTTGTTTGCTGATGTTGGAAATGTCGGGGAATGAATGTCGTGAAGTTCGCCAATTCAGATCTGAGAAATTGAACATTCAAACACTTAAACCTGTTGGATGATTTTCTTTTGTCTCATGTCTGTGAGACACTTTATGAACTTCTCACCTTCCTCCTAAGAACTATAAACCCCACCTCCATTCTGGTTTCTCCTCACAGAACCTGGCAGTAAAAGTTAACTTTAAAATGAAGAATCAACAACTGTTTCCTTTCCTTGGACATATCCCCGACCAGTGCTTAATTTGTCCCGGAGCTAGCTGGAACAAACTCCGGGACGTCTCAATTTGAACTGCTGGTGCTCTGGGACCTATTTGCGTAAATCCGGCACCTCTCGTGTGGATTTTTAAAAAAGTTGTCCCTACTATTTCAAAATGATAATATTCAATCACATCAATATTTCGTCCGTCAAAATTAAAAACTAAGAAAAATACACGCACAAACAAAAAGTTATCCCTCTCCCAAAATCACTAATGTGAATTGCAGATGACAGCGAAAATTCCAGTCACATCAACAAATTCAGCCAGACCAACATTTCTGCTCAACTGTCCAGTTCACTAGCCTACATTTACCAGTCCTGTAAAGTAAGTCTTCTCAACAGCACTACATAAGAAGGGCCAGAGCAGACTGCTGAGGAGACTGAGGTCTTCTGGAGGTCAGAGGTCACTCCTCAAGACATTTTATAACACGGTGGTGGCACCAGCCATCTTCTATGGAGTGGTCTACTGGGGCAGCAGCATCTTAGCTGCGGAGAGGAAGAGACTTCATATGCTTGTCAAGAAGGCAAGCTCAGTCGTGGGATGCCCCCTCAACACTGTGGAGGTAGTGGGACAAGGGAGGATGATGGCTAAGCTGTCATCTATGATGGGCAATAGTTCTCACCCCATGCAGGACTACATTGCTGGGCTAGAGAGTTCCTTCAGTGATAGGTTACTGCATCCAAGGTGTTTGAAGGAGCGTTTCCGCAGGTCTTTTCTTCCTGCAGCTGTCAGGCTCTTTAATCAGCACTGCTCCCACAATAGAACAACCCCAAAACATGTACAGCAATAACACTACAATATACTGGATAATTAACAATGCAATCTGTCTATCTGTCCATACTGTATATAATGTACATATTTCCTACCCTGTTTAATGTTGTCTATACTACATATTGTTTCCTGGATGTGATGTCTCTGTTACTGTGCTCTACACTGGCTCCTGTTACACCGCTATTTCCCCCAGTGGGACTAATACAGGAATATCTTATCTCATCTTATCTTAAGCCCCACTGCTGTGCATTGAGCATTTTTGCGTGTTGCGTGATGATCAGCATGGTTTGTGACTAGGACAGGCCTGTTTGAAATGTAGCTCATGTTAAACTAGTAAATCCTGCAGATGAATATGTGGGAATTGGCAAAGCGTTGGTGCTATTTTACTTATATTAACAGAATAAGGAAATTAAGGGGTAAACTGGGCCCCTTAACTGGTCCCCACGTAGTGGGGGGTGGACACAGACTTAGATAGAGCTTGGGGGATTAAGGCTAGATGCCCCTTTCCTGACACCCCGCGATGGGATCGAACTCACAATACCCGACTCATAGGCATGCACTCTACCTCTGACCCACCATGAAAAGTGATGGGTTCTCTCAATTCAGAGAAACAGCCTCACAACCAGCTAATGGGTTTACTTTTAGGGGGTGCTCCACCATTTCTAGCATTTCTCCCAACTCGCTGCTAACCAGTTACAGATGTCAGCTGTTTGTTGACTTGGGTTAAAAATAAACCCCGGGTGCTATTTCACAGCAGATTAGATTACCTTTAGTCGGTTATCAGTTATTCTCGCTAACCCGTCTGATTTAAGCTGCTCTGAATATAATGTGGCCTTTTCACAGGTGTGCAGTGCCGTGGGACTGAGCCGAGTGGGCTACTCCTCTGGGGAGTTTCTGACCGACACAGCCACAATAGCACATAATTACCCTGACGTGTGTCTGTGTTTAAGGCCAATTGAGTCCCCTGCTAATGGCACGAGCCTTGTGAAACACTCCAGGATAATGAGTCAGGGGCATGTCCGTAATAGACTGGGGATTTGGAGCAGTTTCTGAGGTTGTGCCAGAGATGCAGGGGTCGGGTTTTCAGTCGATCTCAACTAAGGGATCTTTTGAAAACATGCATAACCATGCACAGTACTGCCGCACTGTTTAAGATGCCCATAGGATGGAGTAAGACTCAAATTACATCTTGATGAATAGAACAACCCGTTTCTCTAACATCAATTCATCCACAGAGCAGTAAATCAGCGGTAGAACACGAGCACGTTTTTCCAAGTGCCATCTCGGTCGGTGTGCCCCCTCACGATGTGGGGACTAATGGTGACATGTTAAACAGACCTCTTGGTGTTGCACACACGATCTCTCTGTTTGACACTCACTTCTGCATTGCCAACCCTGGAGGCTACTCTATTATACCCACAGTCCTCTACTGTTGACCCCCAGAGTATTTCTACTGGGGGAATCAGTGCCTAGTTCAACAGCACCTCAGAAGATAGTTTTCTCGACCAATATCATCCCAGATAGCCTGGGGACTTGAAACTAACGAGATTTTCAGTCCATTATCGAGTGCTTGTCTGAGCTAAAGAATGAAAGGTGGAGAGAGCAAAACCCAAAACAGCAGAGAAGAGAGGAAGTGAAAGTGTATTATTACCACATGGCCAAGGCTGGTGGAATTAGCTCCCCGCATTCAACCCATACTACAGGAGTGCGACTGCAGCGTGGCGCTCGGGAAGCAGTTAAGGGATCAGTGTCTTGCTCAAGGACACCTCAGTATGCTTTCTGCAGGGGCCAGTGATCGAACCCCAAATCATCCCATCCCACTAAATGACTAGCTCAAGAGCTATTCTGCACCCCAGGTAGAATACAACTGAAATGAACGGGGCTAAACACATGAGTTTTAGTCTAAATCCATAATGTACCCGCAGGCATGGACCACTGCTTTCTTTTCACACCGTTTTCCCTTTAAAGGAGAGAATCATAAAAAAAGAAAGCAGACCCTTTCCAGAGATGCACTGGAAGGCACCCCATACTCTGGGCCATGACGAATGAGATGGGACGGGGTGCAGGAGGAGGAGGCAGTGGGGGCTATATGGGTGGGAGTTTGGGTCTGAGGAAGTGCGGGGGGTGGGGGCAGGCTGGATCTGGCAGCCCTGTTTTCCCAATAGATAATATAAGCATGGTCATATTTCTGTGGTTTGTTTCTGCGTGCCAGACAAAATCCTGGTGGGCCTCTTCTGCTGCGAGGAAACAGCCCCTTTCCCATGGTTAGATGTACCACTGTAATAATACATTATACACATCCAAGAGTCTCCACCGCTCGCTGAAGAACCTCTAACTGGCTTACAGACCATTTTAAAAAGTCATCCTAAAGAAGCAGCAGTTCTCTCCCCTCTAGTCCGAGGGCACTGCCGGAACTGCCGGTGAACACACTGCCGGTGTTCTGTTCTGCCAGGTAGTTGTTCACATTCCCCTGTTGATCTAGGTCTATAGACTCAGTAAGATTTTTCTCTCTGTACCCCTAGTCTTTCACATTTAGTTAACCAACCGGTTTTTTATATATTTCTAAGTATGTTTTGAATGTTATTCTGAGGAGGCGGTCACTAAGCACTCACTTTAGCCCGAGACCCCCAGTCCAATCACACCCTGAACCCATTCTTCACTGAAACCCAATTTGGTCCCTGGCCCAGAAAAAAGCCTGGAGTGTGTAAATGTATTTTTTCCTTTCCAAAAAACAAAGGGTCACCCAACCTGTCTCTGGTGCTGGTCCGCATATTGGACGATGAGACGCGTGTTGATTGCGTGGCTCCACGTGTTCCCGAGTGCTGCCGTCACAATCCCAGATTTCTCCTCTCCAGATGGCACAGAACCTGAAAGATACACCAGAGGGATTCAAACACTCGATTATGGCTTTCCTTTCTCTTTCCCCGTCACTATAAAACAGACCACACATTGTAAACTAACGCTTGTTGGAACAGCTGCCAGAAGGACCTGAGATGTGATCCAACTCTAATCTAGCAGACTTACATGTTCTTTCACAAGCCTTAGAGTAAGTTTTTAGTTGAGAGGACGGGTGGTTATGTCTGAGTGTGATGTGTGCATATCTATGTTATCAACAGCTTCGTGGCTGGTTTAAATCTCCTTGTTTTTATTTTGAATGAACTGTTTTAATGTAAAATATAATCCTTTGGGGTTGCAGTAGCTCAGTGATGAGCCAGAGACTGTGGGTGCAAACCCACAGTGGGGCATCAGGAAGGGCATCCAGCTTTAATACCCCAACCTTCATCTGAGTCAGAGTTAGCCCCCACAACGTGGGGATTGATGGCGACACACAAAAATGGACCTCTCTCTCAATGTATCCAGGTTTCCTATGTACAATGTCCTGCACCATTGACGCTGAGCTTGACTTGACATCACTGCAGAGTGCCGTCATGAGTGAAAGCAGCCTGTGGCCATATCACAGGGTCCAAAGTCGCCAAACAACAACTATAGCTGTTTGACTGCATTGCCATATGGACTCAAATAAACCCTTGGCCAGAGTGAAATACAAATCAAACTAGCTGACTGGCATCTAACGCTCTTATCAACTCCCACTGCCTCAAAGTGACTGGGACCTCTGCTCTTCCCGTGACAACAATAAAGCCTGGCTCTGAATGCTGACTCTCTCAGTTGATGGAGATGAAGAGGGATCTATTTCTCAAATGTTCTCTCAGGGAAGACTTTCCTGAGCATGCACACTCATCTTCATAATCCTGTTTTTACAATTCAGAACATGGAGGTTGTGTAGAACTTGTATGATTCCTAAAGAGCGGACACGACTTTCCAGACCAAGTCAAAGATCATGATCAGGGGTTCAGATTCTGAAATTAACAGAGCTGATTGCTTTTATGCTGCTGAACAATATACACTGATGAGCCAAACCATTACGACCACCTGTCTAATACACTGTGTGTCCTCCATGTTGGTGCCAAAACAGCACCGAGCTACAGCATGAAACAAGCTTGTACTGCACGAAATTAAAATAAATCATATGAGTTTGTGGATTATGGGAGGAAATAGTAAATAATATAAAAAGTAATGAATAAGAAATTGGAAATCCAACAAAATAATAAATCACTGAAGTTATGTAAGGAGTCTACTGTTCACTATTCTGACCACCCGGAGGTAAGAAACTGACTTTGAGGCAGCTGCTTGGAGCCCTGGTGCTCTGTAAGTGTGGTCCTGAGAGGAGTTAGAACAGACCATGTGCTGGGATGCTGCTGTCCCTCATGATACTTAGGAACTTCCTTCTGCAGCGGCTGGTTGTAAATGTCCTGAAACTGTGGCAGTGCTGTTCCTGTGACATTTTAAAGATGTTTTTACTGTCCTACCCTGTTATTTGTGGTCCTGTTCAGTCGGGTTGCCAAACCACACCAGCATGCTTCCAGTAAGAATACTCTCTACGGTAGTTTGATAGAAGCTGACCAGAGTTTTTGTGGACATGCTGAATTTTTACAGACATCTCAGAAAGTAAATTCTCTGTTGTTCCTTCTTAATGACACAACTGGTGCTTAAAGACCAGGAGAAGGGAGTCTGAGAATGAATGCTTAAAGATCGATCTCCACACTAGATCTTCTGTTGGTTCAGACCAGATGGGAGAGCCTCCATTGCCCTTATGCAACAATGAGCCTTGGGCGCCCAACACCTTGTTGCCAGTTTCTACTTTGTCCACTCACACCGCTATCAGTTGTTACTCACCATGGCTGACCAGGAGCAACCCACAAGCCTTGGCGTTTCTGACGCTCTGACCAGGTCATCTGGCCATAACAACTTGGCCCTCGACATAGTCACTCAGGTCTTTACTATAAGAATTAACTCATCTAATCTACCCAGACCTTGACATGTGACGTGCCTTGTTTGGAGATGATCAATGTTTTCGGTACAGTTTTCACTTTTGCGTGGTCATAATATTTTGGCTCATCTGTGTATATAACTGCATCTGCTTTTGCATCAGCAACATTGGTTTTAGGATGTAAAATTGTGGCCATTTGGCCACTGACCAGGCCTGCTGGGACAGTTAGAGGCTAAAGCACCATGCTGCTGGTCATTTAGCAGAAGATAACTGCAGACACGATGTGCGCACAGATTCTTTCACACATGCAACCTTTAAGCCAGAAACCCTCTGAAACCTTTAGCCGACTCCTGACCTTTCACCCCCCTACCGACCTGCCTGGTGTTTTTTCCATGTGATAAGCAAGAATCCTGGCTTTGCCAGTGTCACATCAGCAACTTGCACTTCCTCAAAACGTTTCCTGCGGAAACGTGTGAGCAGGAAGGTTTGTTTGTGTTATAGAAGAGCCAGCTGTGAGAACAGCAAAGGGGCGCTGGGGTGATTTGATCAGTGAGACTACAGAGAGATTCTCTTTTTCCACTGTTTAAAAATGAAAATGTCCTGAGCTGATACTGTACTCAAAACTCATCCAGGCTCAGTGAGGACATATGTGCTTATGACTGGCTGCCGTCTCAGGGGCTTGGATCCCTGACAGTAGAAGAGCTTGAGCTCCACAGAGAATGGAACCTCCAACACAGGCTTTGTTACTGACTTTCACTATTCACTGCAGTTTTCAACCCAGGTGTTTATCAATTATTTATGCAACTTTTGTAATACTGACACCAGAACTCACCCGGTGTCAGTATTTCTCCTGACTGTTAATTCAGGAGCACAACATGAAGCAGTCATGACCAGCTATCTCTCAGGTTTTCACTTCTGAGCTGAAAAGGTTGACAAGTCAGTTTTACAGAGGGTAACTTCAGTGCTGCATGACTGCAGGAACCTAAAAATCAGTTGTATGGTCATTAGGGAAACAAAGTGAAGCATGAGCGAATACCAGCTGTCTCTGTTCCCTGTGGCTTCAACAGTTTCCTGGGCTTAGATGAGCGAGCGGGAGAAAAAAAGTGAGAGAAATGGTGCGACAGCGAGACGGGGGACTGATACAGACGACAGAGAGAGACGGACAGAACGACAGACAGAGAGAGGAGGTTGGTGGGAAGGAGAGGCAGACTAAACAATCTCCATGTGTGAATCAGACCTCCCCTCTGATCCCCTGAGGATGGGCTCTGGTATCAGCCCGACACCCCCCTCCAACACAAACACTGTAATCCTGTTCCAGTTCCTCCTACACCACCCACAGCCAAACCCACCACCCCTTCCAAAGCCCCTACCAAACCTCCTTCTCTGCCCACAAACCTCCTTCTCCTTCACTATGTCTATCGACCTCTCCATCACCACCACCTATACCTCTGGCCCCGTCATTGGGTATTCTTCGTGGTGACACATGGTGTTCAGCCAGGACTATTGTTATCAACGAAGCGTGATCTTATTCACACACAATCTTTTCTCTTTGGCAGTGGCTTGTGGGGTTGTTGAAGAAAAAACATCTAAAAATCCCGTGTTTATCTCCGTCATGCCTTGTAGCCAGCGTCATGTCCAGTGCATGAAGCAAGGATCATGAGTCATTTGTAAAATTAAAAAGAAAGTCAAACAATATTACTTTAAAGGAGGCCAGGGACCTCTCCCTCGTTGTGAGAGGTGGTACCCATAGTCACCAGCAGTGTTAAAGGGGGACAGCATTGGTCTAATCCTCATCACTCCACTTACTTCACTAACCAGCCTGGGAGGTCATAACTTAAGAGAGAGTGTCGTCGTCCCTGCAGAAAGAGTGTTGGAAGTGTCCTTGAGCAAGATACTGAACCCATGACTGCTCCCCGGGCTGTGCAACTGCTCACTGCTCCTATACAAAGACAGAGAGATTGAGGCTGGATACCCTTCCTGACGCCCCGCGTAGGGTTTGAACCCACAGCCTCTGGCTCGTCAGTTCACATTCTAACACTGAGCTACCGCAGACCCCTTATCCGTCACCGCACTATAATGCATGTGGGTTTTTTGGGACAACCTTTACCTCCAAGACAAATTTGCCTTGGGACAAGAAAGGTAATCTTGAATTCTGTGACCCACTGGTCATATTGCGCTTTAAGAAAGCAGAGCTATTGCATGACAGCACTGAAAACGACTGAAAAGGCCATCAGCAAACATCCCAACAAAAACTAACCGCTGCTTGACTCCATCAAGGGATGTTTCAGGGACCCACACTCTTTCAATTTCAACCATGCCTCCAAGGTGATCCTGCAGCCCTTCCTGCATGGCACAAGCCTTCATAAAGAGCAGAGCAGGTGGTCCGAACATTGCTGTTTAAAATTCATGCTCACAGACAAACTTTCCTACCAAATGAGTCAGCTGAGGGGCTGTGATTCTGCACACCACATAACAGCAGCATCCTGGATGAGAATATGGATGAGAACAGTTCTGGGAGATTAACACATGACAAATCCCAACAGTAACTTGAATCAAGTTTCAGAGCCCCCCATCTTCATTTGGTGTCTGTGTGGGCATAATTACATGACAACCCAACAGAGTGGTGAGGGAGAATAACAGACGACAAACCACCATCATCACATAAAACACATCACTAGGTTTCAGAGAGACGGTTTATACAACCGTTTATGACTCCAGCCCTCACACAATGAGTCAATCATGGAGTTGTTCCGTATAAACTCCATCATGGTTTACAGCCACTGAGGACTCCTATCCTGGTAGCACCACGCTAATCCACCTCACAGTGTCCTGACTTCAGTACCCATTTACTCTGTTGAAATGTGCAGATAATTTTCCCGCTTTATTGGTTGGGGCTTCTCAAGAGGGCCGTGTTAGCTCAGCGGTACAGTGCATACCTCGGGAACTGACGAGCCTAATGTTGAAGGTTCAAACCAAATGCAGGGTGTCCGACCTTAATGCCCCGAGCGCCATCCAAGTCCATGTCCACCCCGTCAACGTGGGGACCCATCGTGACAAATACAACAGACCTCTCTCACTTTGGACAAGAATGAAAAGAAATTAAGAACTGAACAGGCATAACCTCATTGCAGGACCACGCCATATGGATCATGTTTGTTAATGAAAAGAGAAAAAAAAAACTGGATTTTCTGGGTTTGACTCCAGGGCACTTCAGCCTTGTGTTTTACTAAATGTACCATTGAGACAGTTTTACCCACAGAACAGTCAGTGTTTGTATTAATTCATAGACCAATGGACAGGGACCTTTGCTAATCCAGGGTAATTATTACATTAATGTCGTCATTTGATATGCTGCACCAGATTATAGCTTCAAGCTAATTCTCCTCCACAGTCACTGCATGTCTTTTTTTTCATGGTGGAGGGGAAACCAGAGCACCCGGAGGTGCTGCTCTCTTTCCAGCTTTCATCCTTAATGCTGGTTCTTCTTTCAGCAGCATGAAAACATGGAAAACATTTATTAAGCTATTTCAGGAACAATGCCGTCCTTATTCTTCCCCTGACACTTCATACAACGGTCTCAGTGTTGAGTCTGTAGTGAAGAGCCATGTTTAGGCTCCAATCAAAAATGACAAAAATCGATTATGAAACTTGCTCTGGTCGCCCCAGGCTGGCTCAGACAGCAGTTTGAAAGGGCACTGATAAGACAGAACCAAAAGGTGCGGGGGTCTATCATTTCACCATTATATCAGATAGACTTATTAGCCACCCATCCATTATCAACCGCTTATCTAAAGTGGGGTCGTGGAGGAGTGCAGTGTCTTGCTCAAGGTAACCACGACACATTTTCTGCAAGGACCGGGGCTCAAACTACCAATCCTCTGATTACTAGACAACCTCTCTACCTCCTGAGGGATGCTGCCCCTGGACTGATTAGCTCCCAGTGAAACATATAGTAGATTATGGTTTGAAGTGAAATTCCACCATTCTGATCAACTAATGTATTTGGTAAGCAAGCGTTCTTTGGAACAAAGTCAACACTCCATGAGGGAACGACTGTCATTGAACAGGGGTAGTGTTCTGAGAGTACATCTGTCATCGTCGTACAATGCCATGATGGCAAATATTCCCCGATCCTTTGTGAATGGTGCTCATTGTCACTGAATGTGCATTTGATGGCCCAACTCTGATATGAACCCAGCCTATTGCGGTGAGGTATCACTGTGTTGTTTATAAGGGGGGGGTCCAGCAGTCTGCTCAGACTGAAGATGTCACCTGTTTGAATGATGAAACGTTTCTGAATAAACTTCTGATCCAGTTAAACCGATTTACCTCTTTTTGTGATTTCCCTTACCTGGACTATTGAGCAGCATCAAGACATTAACACTCCATGTTGTGTAAAATGTACCAGTGTTCCTTAATAGGAAATGCAAATGATATTATGAGTCTCAGAACTTTAGAGACAGACCATTCCTCATCATATAGAGGTCAAGTCATCTAGGTTCAGAACTTACTGCCTAGCAGTGTTTCCAAGATGGCACCCGAGTGGAACGCCTTCTCTCATAAGGATTTGATATAGTTCAGATGACTAAGACGAATGGCAATGTCCTGACACCCCCCCTAAAAAAAAACTAAAAAAACAAAACAACACTTCACATAGCTCTCTTACCTCTGTATCCCACATGCGTAGTGATTTGGTTGGTCAGGACCACCTATGGAGAAAGGGGGAAATACAGACACATTCAGAGAGGTCGGACCTGCTTGTCAGCTGTTTGAATGTCATGGCTTTGATTGTACCACATTTTTTTACATTGATTACAACACCGGAATAAACTTCCATTCTTACAACACTGGCATCAGAAGGAGCCAGGTGTTGAAAAGGTCATGGGTCAGCACCTTCAAAACGTGCTAGTGGTAAAAAAATATATATTTAAGAGGAAGAGAGCCAAGAAACGGTCAAATTGAAAGAAGAGTTTATCCACAATGATTGCTATTTGAAGATAAGAGCGTGTTGGGAGTGAGTGCAGGCCGATGATACATGGACCATGGGATGTTATTTGGTAAGGACAAGGTATTTCATTTCTACACTTTATGAGAAGGTCTAAAATTAAATGTCAATGGTCAAAATGATTAAACTTAAAACTGCTTCACGTGCGTACATCTTCATTTGAGTTCTGGTCCAAATCATCCCTGTATGGTCCATGGTACCATAATGCTGGTCAATCAAAACAACCATGCACTCAAACCGGCCCAATCCCCTCCCAGAACAAATCCCATATTTGTTGGAAAAACGAGACTTTATAGTCGTAATGAATGTCTTGTAACAAGAGATTTATTTTGCAGTCTCTACCCCTTTGGGCCTGTCTGGTGGCCTGGCATCGCATATTCATCTTGTCAAGAGTATGGCAGTCGGGGAGAAATGCAGCCAATAATGATACCAGGTCCTAATTTTGGAAAGGAATTTGAGAGATGAGGCAGATTGTGGTGGAATCATACTGGTGCATTCAGCTGATTATAGCAAGACATCCGAACTCCACTCAAGCAACTCTTGTAGGACTTCCCCGAATCCGTACAAGGTCTTCAACCTACAATGGGGTCCATTTTTACATGTTGTGATTAGTCCCCAGAATGTGGAGGGGAACATGGACTTAGATGGAGCTAGGCCAGATTTCCTTCCTAACACTCAACGGTGGGTTCAAACCTCTAACATCTGGTTCATCAGTTCCCGAGGTGCACAGTCTTAAGTAAAGTATGTAGATAGCACAATGTACACTTACAATGTACACATTGAGCCACTCAGCAGTCAACAGCACCAGACTGCGGGTTGGATTGGACAATCCAGGGGTGAATGTGTGAAACTTGTATGAATGCAGAACCAGGTGTCGCTTATAAAACTGCATGAGTGCTCGGTAAACTCTTCCCTGGGTAGACTTTCTTTTTTCAAACCGAGAAACTCTCCAATCTGAAGCCATCAACAGTGTGATGAAACAAGGTATTAGCTGTCTAAACAGTGTCCTTAATCTACTCGACAATCGCACTGCTGTGGCTCTCAGCATTAGTGATAAGACGCCTCACTACTCAGCCAAGGAATTCTTCAAAAACAAAGAAGAAAAAAAGCTAAAGGGCCACGGCGAGGTAACCCCCACTCTCCCTCCATTGTACGCTGCTTGTTGGGACACATTTAGCTGATAATGAAAGGTAGGGGGAAGAAACACACACACCGCCACAAAACACTCAGGCTATTTGCTTTGTCGAGTTCCAACAGCGCTCAACCTGACCACAAGCATCCATCCATGTGCCAAAACACCATCCAAGACCTGGCACGTTGGGCCCGGGTGCGATCGAAAACACCATGTCAGGTAGACATAATAAACGGGGGTGATGTGGGGGTGACAGTGGGCCTGACAGAAGGAGCTTATGTCAACACGAGCAGAGAACGTCAAAAGCCTCCCATCACTAAATAACCATGTGTGATGGGTGAACACGACGCCCTAGGACCTCAAGCGCTGAGATGCTTCAAGGTTTCTACGCCTCCCTATCCGTATTCACTCTGAGATGCTTAAAACTTTATTCATACAGGAGATGAGGGATCTGCTTGGTATCTTATCTACAAGCACACGGCTCCCCTTAATATTTACCCATTAATTTCATGCTGATCTGCAGCCAGCTGTTACCAGGGTCCACTGATTGCTCCAACTGGCTCTGTTATAGTAACTGGTGATGAACTGCCTTGCTCAGGGGCAGATCAGAAGTCATTTAGCTTTCTCTGATCATGTGCTCAGGAGGTTCACTGCCACTGATTTGTAAATACTCAGTTCATGCATGAGCTGGCATTACACATTCATTAAGTGGTAATAAGTATCATACAGCTTATTTGGACTGTGACCCATAGAAGCTAAACAAGTCCACAAGTACTATTTGGCCTGATAGTCATCTGTAACACAACCCCCACCACCACCAAGTCACTGTCAGACTGTTTTACAAGTTCTGTTATCAGATGCAGACTGGATGTGAGAGATATTAATTATGTCTCTGTTTGGTCCCTGCAGGGTCAATGGGCAAATGAATATATCAAACCAGATCACAATAATCAGTCACACAGGAGCCTCGATGGGCCTCTCGTGCCTCTGCTGCATGAACACGTCTTTTCTGGGGCTGTCGATCGATTTAATCGCAGAGTTTGTTGTCATTGTTCACGATTAATCACGTTCTCTTCATAAGACTGAAGCTTGTAATAATGGATATTTACAAGAGGTAGCATAGCTCAGGAGGTGGGGCAGTGGTCTAGTAATCAGAGGATTGCTGGTTCAATCCCTAGTCCTTTCAGAAACCGTGTCAAAGTATTCTTAAATAACAAAAAACAACAATAAAAAAATGTGCCTGTATGTTAAAGTGCCAGTTGAATTTTAAATTGTGAAGGCTTGGCGCTCACCACGTGTTCATCACAGAGCCTCATATATGTACCCCGATGGCACAACATAATAGAATATCTAATATTCTCCATGAGGAGATGAGGGCTGGGGACAAATAAAGCCTACTGCTGTGTGAAAGCGGAGATGGAGGTTACACGCTGTAACAGTCCAGTATGGAGCAGAGCAGGGAAAAGACAGCTCTCCATGTGCCAACAAGTAAGCGGGAGAACACAGAACCAAATCACCTGATATTGATCACTGAAAGAGCACTCGGTATACAGTGAGTCACAGAAAAACAGGAGACATCCTGCATATTGAAACAAATGGAAGAACAAGAGGGAGACCAAGAGCCCAAAGAACAAAAGTCTTCTACTGTCATTCCCCCATGCAAAGCTGTGGAAGATGAAATTCCTTCGACGTGCATGCTGTTGCCCTTCGGGGAAGATCCATCCCACAGGAGAGATATGAGGAGGTCACTGAGATGAGTGATGAAACGTTGCTCTCAATAAATGCTGGGTCCACATGAACTGATTCACCTTCCTGTGGCTTCGGCATTATATATATACTCCATTATGTCCTGTCCTCTGCTGTGCTGCTCTATCACTTAAGTCAACTCAATTTTATTTGTGTAGCTCATTATCTCATTTACCTCAGTAGAGATTAAGAAAGAAAGAAGAATTGTTTCACTGCCACATGACAAAGGCCACAGAATTTGTTCTCCACATTTAACCGATCCAATTGTATAGGAGTAGAGTCTTGCTCAAGGACACCTCAACAGCTTTCTGCCAGTCCAATCTACGATGACCACCCAACTTCCTCAGCTATAGCACCCCTATTCTTATTATTGTACATGGTAGAGCTGCACAGTAGCGGACAGGACAGAATGGTGGAAATAATGCTAACGTCACAGGAAATTGAATTAGTTCAGGTTATAAAGCCATATATTTATTAAATACATTTGAAGGTTATGAAGTTTATGGTTATATCAATGAGTCAATAAAGTACTTTTGTTAACTAATGTTCTGAAGTCCCTATTAAATCCTCAAAGAATCAGCCTGATTTGTCTCATCTTGAAACTAGTGATAATTGTTCAAATGGTCTGGCTCCTCATCTACAAACTATACAACAGAGACATCTAGTGGCTATACAAGAGTACTACAGTAAATACTTGCTAGTGCTGGAAAGCTAAATCATGAAACTCAGACATCCAAACTAATCATTCATCCAGTATCTTGCTAACACGATTTCTGAAGAAAGCAGATATTTAACCACTAATCTTCCGACCACTAGATGACCACCCCACCTCCTGCGGTATGCCACCCCTAAGATGACATGAGATGGTAAGAATTTAGTGCCAACAATTCGTTTTTATGTCACTATCAGTCCCCATGTTGTAGGTGTGGACATGGACCAAGATGAAGCTTGGAGGATTATGGCTAGATGTCCTTCCTGACACCCTGTGGTGGATTAGAATCTACGTTCCTATAGTCATGTGAATTGTGAAAGACAGAATTTAGAAGAGCTGAGTGCGAACACCCATATAACAAAAACAAATCCTAAAATCCTAAGCTCTCTTGAAATATGCAAGTTGACTTGTGGACAAGGAGGCTATGAAAATAAGCATGATGGAGCCCAACTGACCAAGCCTTTCCCAGCCCAAACATGAAGAGAACATTTTAATTTTCTTAAAACTGATATCATTCACTTGAATTATACTTTTTTTATCACCCTTGAAATGGGCCCTATGGTTGACTCTACCTGTCTGGCTCTCCAAGAAAGACAGAGTGAGGATCTAAATACACATTTTGAATGCTATTTAAACTATAGTTATCAAACAGGGGGATGTGGAACTTACAGGGATGTGGAACCCATGTGCCAGATATTTCAGGGCAGCTGCTTCCTGTCCAAGCAGGTTGCTGCGGTTCATCAGGTTCCCAGGCAGGCTTGTGTCAAACTCCTTTCGGATTACCGATGCCACCGAGTCCAGAATCACCAGACCCGCTTTAGTGGAGATGATGTTCTCCTCCAGTTTCTCAAGTCTGGACACAAGCCCAGTAAATAGTAAATGAATACAAATTTTACCTAAGTTTGCTGAAATAGCTAAATATATAATATGCAACCAAGTAAGGAACCACTGGTTGGGTTGAGGTCTTTCGGTATCAAGTTTAAAAACTTATGAAGCAACAGTCACGGACAGGTAATATATGGACAATATGGAACTCTACTTGAGGAGGATATAAAATTGTTTGACACAAATTTTGAAGAGTGTTGTTCCATCCTCTAGTAGAGTTCAGAGACTTGTAAACTTTACGACAAAGAGCACAAAGCTATTCTAGAGGCTTGTGGTGGCCCAACACATCACTGAGACACTTTATGTTGGATTATTGGTTAAAATACACACTGTAGCAGCACAAAAAAAAATCCAAATTGTAACATTTGGCTACTGTACCTGTTCAGGACATCCTGACAGGTGAGTTCCCTGAAGATGTGTACACGTCCAGCCATCTGCTGAAGTCTCTCCTTGGAACAGAAGTGTTCTGGAAACCTGCTTTGTGCCATCTCCACTAACCTGCAAATACACGGACCAGAGAATAAAACCTTTCACCCCCTGCTGATTTTGTGACTTTTCCTCCTTACAAAGAAATGAACTGTCCATACTTTTCATGGTAGGTTCATCTCAACAGTGAGAGATACAATATATTTTTTTAAATCACAGTATCTAAATTTTAAACATTTATTTGTGTTTTATTGAGAAAAATAAAAATTTCTCCCCCTAGCAAAACATGACTCGGTGCTTGGTGGAGAAACGCTTGTTGGCAAGCACAGCGGTCAAACATTTCTTGTATTTGGCCATTAATTTTCCACAGATCCCAGGAGGGATTTTGGCGCAATTCTCTTTCCAGATCCTCTCCAAATCCTTAAGGTTTTTAGGTTGTCACTTGGCAACTCGACACTTCAACTCCCTCCACAGATTCTCTTTAGGATTAAGGTCCGGAGACTGACTTGGCCACTCCATGACCTTAAAGTGCTTCTTCTTGAGCAACTCCTTTGTTGCCTTAGCCATATGTTTTGGGTCATTGTCATGCTGGAGCACCCATCCATGGCCCATTTTCTCTGTTCTGGCTGAAATAACTAAGTTCCCACCCAAGATTTCCCGGTACATGGCCCCATTCATCCTCCCCTCAATCCTGTGGAGTCGTCCTGTCTCCTTAACAGAGAAACAGCCCCAAAACATGTTTCCACCAACATGCTTGATGGTGGGGATGGAGTTCTTGGGATTGAAGACAGCTTTTTCCTTCCCCCAAACATGGCAAGTTGTTTTCTCAGTTTCAGTATGACTAGTTTTTCCAATATATCACTGCATTAAAAACAAAAAAAATAGACTAAACCTGTTGGACTTATGTCGTTACCTCTCTGCTGAGAAAGCAGACTCTGTGTCTATGTAGATCACAGCCTTGTCCAGGCCACCCATGCTCTTGGGAAGCGTGGCTAGTACACTCAGCATCATGCACAACTGGCTCTTCCCACATCCAGAGGGCCCTGTCACCTGAAAACACATAAATTTAAATACACGTCACAAAATATCACATTACTTTCAACCTAGTAATGAAATAATGCTGAATTAGTCTTCAGCTAATTCAAACTGATGCCTTTGGACAATGATGTTGATTTGAATAAATCTTTGTCTTTGACTGTTAATGATCAATTGTGCTGCTTTCCAATAAACCTTCGTTAGCAAGAACACATTATCTCAACATATTCCATTGTGATATATAAAAACGGCAATGTTATCAGCCCATGTCATATTTCTCCATCAACACCCAAAAGAAAAAAATCAAGGTAAGTAAGTTTAGCCTCTAAGATACATAAGTGTCAATCAGGGTGTGTTGAAAACGACTATAAACCCGATTATGTAGCTACGCTTTGACAAATGTATGAGTGTGTGTGTGTTGATGATATCCTTTCAAGGCCTTACCTCTGTGATTGTCCCACAGAGCAGACCACCTTGAAGCAGTTTATCCACAGCAGGCAGTGATGTGGAAAAATACGATTCAGCATTACTCTTCCACAGCTCCAAACCCTATAGACAACAGCAGAGCTCAAGGATGACCGAGAATCAGAAAGGGCATTTTATCTGGTTGTACTAAAATACACTACAATGTTTAGACTAGAGTAAGACGTTTCTTCCAAAATCAACCCCCAAATGATGACATGTGGTATGTAACCTCTTCAAGAAAACCACAAACAAATATGTATTATGTATGAATGTCTGCTGAAATAGTGAAAGTGGCTTATAGAGAATAGTGGTTTTGTGCCGCAACTCAGACAAACCGTGGTCATTGAAGGTGCAATGCTTTTGCTCACAGACTGCAGCAGCAACAAGGCCTTCTGATAATTCAATCCTGCCATTCGCATTACTTCCAGTGGTGTGAGGGTCAGCAGATCCTGGGTAAAAATGAAAGCACAGAATAATGCTGAACTAACCATTATAAGTGTACAGAGCTGTGACTTTCTGCTACACAGACACTTCCATGTCTGTGAAACAAATCACAGTCCCATGCTGGCCTCACTCCAGTTTCCCTTGTATTTTCTTTAGTATATAAACTCATGCATTTCCCTCTTTAGCTCAGTGTAGTCTTCTCAGACTGACCTGCTCCATTTAACATGAATCAGGGATGCAAAATAGTTGTAGGGATTCAGGTGCAGATTCAGAGTAATTTTCTTTTAACACTTCGACGGTCAGTAAAACCACAATGGTATACTAACATGCAAACTAAAAGTGCGTGTGCAAAATGAGAAAATTCTCAATGTTACAATAGGAGTGCTATGCTGTACTAATTTGCAAACCGTCAGTCTATAGGTAATCAGAAAATGTGGGAATTATTTCAGTCTTAACACCCCAAACTCAATCAATACACGCGTGTTCTGCACCACGGTGTCAGACAGATTTCCACATCTAAAGTGGAAAAACGGCACTCCTATTCACGTTAACTGAGTAGATTTAACACTACAGGGTCTTTAATGAGCCATTCTATCAGCTATCAAAAAAACAGACTACCCACAACAGATAAGTGTCGCCTAAACAACACTTCACTTGAGCCGAGCTTTGTCTTTCCTGAACAAAACCAAAACTTGGTTGAAGGTTATTAAGTTTTTCACAGCAGTCATTGGCTTAGCTACGGTTATCCGTGTTTAACTGTCATGCTAGTTTATAGAAAATGGAGCAACAAACAAATTTTAAGTTAACCAATTCGGCTAAAGGAGACGTGACGCTACCTTACAATTTTCTACACGGTGCCGCTTGAGCCGTTCACATATTTCAGGTGACACACCCGCTCTTATGAGTTTCTTACTCGCCATGGCAGGTTGACAAACAGTAATGTGACTGTATTAAAATAAAAACTAATGGAATAACGGCGAGACGTGGAAGACAGGCTAACTGACAACCATCTTCATTTCTCCCCACAACACCACTACCCGCTGAAGTTTGTTCCCAGCATGAGGGAGTCATGACCCGCCCTGCTCTGCATCTGATTGGCTGGTGCTCGTAGGCTGGGCTGGCTAAATTTAGGCATGCACAGTGTGATTGGTTAGAGTTAGCGTGATGATTTCAGAATAAGCCATTCAGAGCTGGAGAAGGGAAGTTTTGGCGTTCTGCCGCAATGTATTATGGTTAATGCAGTCAGTTTAAGTGACCTCCCATGTATGCAGCCCTAGCCCTGACTCATAAGATGTAGTGGTAAATCTTTCTTTCTGACCTCTCTTCAGACGATGTCTCAGACGAAACCGTTCTGACCAACTGTATATAAATGCCTTTCTATAAATCCAAGAATATCCAGCTGAGAGCATGTTAATCATCCTGAATTGTGGAGAGTCTGTCTGTGAGGTGCAGAGGAAACATACGTGGTGAGTGGATTTGTTGAAGACCATACTGGTGTTCATGGAGGACATGGTTCTCATTCAGTCTCTCTTGCATAGACTGACTTTTCCAAGTACTTCGGAGAGGCAAGGTAAAATAGAAATTGGCCAGTCAAAAGTAAATAGGCTGGGGTCATGACCTTTGCATCTCTCAGACGAGGACGACCCTGATTTCTAAACGAAGTGGGAGGACGTGAGTTAGTGACTCATTGATGATCCTTCTTTTAAGAGATTGGCTTTGACTTCCGCATGGATGGATGGCTGGACGTTTGTTCACTAACATGCGCTGTTGCTATAAAGGAGATACTCTTTGTAAGCCATCAGCTCCTGAAGCCAGCTGAAAACCAGAGAGGTGATCCGAGCAAACGCATCCGTGACCAGCATCCCTGAGCTGGATGAGACAAGTAGCTCCCCACCTTGTTGAGTCACAGCTTCATCAGAGGATAACAGAGGCGGTCGAGCTGACGTTCCTCCATTGCGGTCACATCTAACATGTGCTCCGTTTGTGTGTATTTGCTTCCAAGGCCTGTGGATAGGTCAGTGGATGCTCACTGGAGATTCCCATATAAGGATGAGGTGACTGGGAGACAGGCATCCTGATAACCAGGACGTTCCTCCCAGTTCCAGCAGAAGAGAGCAGGAACTCAGTGCTCAGGGTGTGACTCAGAGAGACACAGCACAGCAGAGATGGCAGAAACTCCAGCTCAGTAGAGTTAATGAAGGGGTTTCAATTAGTTACATTTGCTTCGTATAGTTTTGTTGGAGCTCACCCAATGAGCACTGGGCTAGGCTTCAGGATGACTCCATGACCTGTCTTTGAATAAGTGCTTAACCTTTGATGGATGGATGGTTGGATGGGTGGATGGATTAAACTCTCGTGTCTCATCTTCTAGAAGAAATTCATCATCCGTCTGTGCTCGAACTCTTCCAGCCGCAGGGAAATGAAGCTGCCATGCAGCATCAGGCGGTGGGATGGTCAGAGATGAAACTGTGCTCAAACCGGGGGCCTCACACTGGGCGGGGGAGTGGCAGCATTGATGGGAAAGCTTCTGAAAAGGTCATGGGAGAAAGTGACCCCCAACTCCCCCGTGAAGACACTGGGTGTCTGTCTTTGGCAAGCAGGCGGACAGAACCGGTCCAGAGGTGTTTATGTCGGGTTCCCACGTCTCGGCGGAGCTTGGCAGCTGTGGAGCCCGATGGCAGTTTCCATCTTTGTTGAATGTGTTTACATGTGTTTATCCTACTCAACGTGCTCTGATTGGCCGTGGAGATTTAATGGAAAGCTATTTATATTGGAGGGAAGTCAAAGTCTGGAGGCAGTCTGGGGTTATTAAAAGCTTGTCCATCGAGCCACGGCCCTCCTCCTCACATTTCCAGTGATAACACATCCTGGATGGGGGGGGCACAGGTTTGAACAGGGAGTCAGAGAGGCCGTCGATGTGGAGAACCAGCACACCTGAGCGGAGGAGGGGGCCCTGAGAGAACGTCTATCACCGCCTGACTATGCTGTGATTGTAGCTATTCCCCAACCTCTGTGGACAGCCTCGGTACCACTGTCACTCTGGCTGGAGTTTGAGACAGGGAGAGATTTCAGAGAGGTTCAGTCCTCATGAGGGTCTCAGAGTAGAGCCTCTGCTACTCTACCTAGAGAGGAGCCAGTGGAGGAGGTTCAGCATCTAGTCAGGAGGTCACCTGGTCTCCTCCCTAGTGGGGTGTTCCAGACACGTCCAGCTGGGAGGAGGCCACGGGGGAGACTGAGGACCAGGTGGAGGGATTATATCTCCACCCTGGGACCACCTCAGGACCCCCAGTCAGAGCTGGTGGATGTGGCCAGGAGGAGGAAGTCTGGGGTCCCTGATGGAACTGAGACCCCCGTGATCTGACTCTGGATAAGAGGTTGATGATGGATGGATGGTGAATAACATGTAACGTTGTTTTGTCAATTTCAAACAGTGATCCTAAGATGTTTTCTCCTACGAGTGGAGGCCCAGCTGAGAAACAAACCGAAAAGCATCAACTGTTCACGCTTCGGTCCGCGGCCTCGGTCTTCTACAGAGAGGACCCAGCAGCCACGGTAGCGCCTTACAACCCCCCAAAACCGGATGCCATTAACAGAAATTAGAGCTGAAAATATGAAATAATATTTCAGATTTATATGTAGGATGTTGAGTTAGGGGTGGAGCTCCACCTGCGGAGGCGGGTGCTCTGCAGGTTGGGATGGTCCAGCTGTGCACACTCAAACAGAGCTCACTCTGTCATAGTGAGCATTGTCACCATAGACTGAGGGGCCTTGTAATGAATAATCATAGCAGCAGAGGAACGACGGG
>OMLC01102572.1:0-12322 GCA_900302585.1 Regalecus glesne | reverse complement strand
CAGCTGGATCAGAAGTTTATTGAGAAACGTTTCGTCACTCACGAAACGTTTCTCAATAAACTTCTGATCCAGCTGAACAGATTCACCTCTTTTTGTGATTTCCCCGCCTGGATCATTGAGCATGCATCAAGACAAGATAAGGAGGGGGATGTTTGTTTTCAGCTCAGACTGAAGAAGTCACCTGGTGAGTGACGAAACGTTTCTAAATAAACTTCTGATCCAGTTGAACAGATTCCCCTCTTTTTCTGATTTCCCTATCTGGATTATTGAGCATGCATCAAGACATCTAAACTGATGGTTTCCCCTGGTCCCTGTAAACTGGTGATTAGCAGGACTCGCTGTCTCTTTTGGTACCTGGCAGGTGAGATCAAGCCTAAAGGGGAAGTGGCCTGTGTTGTGTCCCAAATGTGGACAAACACCTGTCTCCCAAGCCCGAGGCCTCCTGTTCTCAACTAACTCCAATTATTTTCCCTTAATGAGCTCCTGTAGTGCTGGATGAGCCTCCCATCATCATTACTGCAGGGACAGCCACTGCAGCATTGAGTCTGACTGGCAGCTTCCACAAACTGGTTCCCCCTGACTGACCCCAGGTTACACTCCCTGACAGCTGCCACAGCCTGTCTCCCTGTGCACGCGTGCATACACACGTGCATATGCATGTACACGTGCATGTGCACATGCATACACACTCAACTAAGAGAGGTCCGTTTCATGTGTCATGATTAGTCCCCATGTTGGGGGTGGACATGGACTTAGATTGAGCTTGGTGGATAAAGGCCGGATAGCCTTCCTGACATCCTACACCAGGTTCAAACTCGCTGTCTCTGGCTCATCAGTTCCCGAAGCATGGCCTCTGCCGTTGAGCTACTCTGGTACACCCTCTCTACTGAGAACGTACCCATTTAATTCCTCCTATTGAACTTTTTCCAGGGGTGAGGTCTCTGATAAGCCAGAGCAGGCTTGCATCTAGCTCATACTATTATAGATCAACATGGCATTCCTGGGCCCGCGGCTGCTAAGGGGTAGAACGTGCACATCGGGAGCTAACAAGCCAGAAGCTTTAGGTTCAGGCTTTAGGCTTTAGGTTTCCCCTCCGTTCACCAATGAGCACCAGGCTAGGCAGCAGCAGATCCCCGACTTAGGCTACATGGACTTGTTCTTATAGGGCTCCTTTTTAGTCTAGCGAGTACTTGAAGTGCTTTACAACGTTTGCCTCACATTTACTGAGCATGGGTGATTTAGGGCAGAGGCCCTTTTATTGACACCCAATGGTGGGGATTGAACCTGCTATGCTCTGCAACTCGGAGGCAAGTGCTCTACCGCTGAGCCACCGTGGAGCAGTTGATGATGACATGACGTGGCACCCGTGATGTTGATGTGTCATTAAGCTAGTTACATCAATGCAGGCATACAAGTTCCTTTCAAACTTTCTAAGGGCTGCTGTCTAAAACTCTTCAAAGTGCGTCACTTCCCATGGTTTGTCACTCTGATGATTCATATCACTTGCATGGCTTCACAGCGGCTTTCACATTGCATTTCACAGTGTACTGCCGTTGGGCATCAGGCCTGAAAAAAGGAGCCTGAGAACAGCCATTACACCATGGTGCCGTGTACACGCACTTTCATCTCACTAAATGCAACACTCGTTCAGAATGATCAGAGAGACTTTTCCCTCTGACCTCATTTCCACGCCTTCATCTACACAAAGCCTTTTTTTATTGATCACCTGCACCAGCAAAATTTTCACTTTACTGCATCTGACACTTTCTCGCTTGGAGTGTGTCGATTTTCAAAATGAACTGATTGCACCAAATGTAAAGCAAAACATTGCAGTAATACAAAACATATCCTTTGCTCAGTGAACACACACCCAGTGCCTATAAATCAGCAAAGCTTTAAATTCCTTTATATCCCCCAAACCCCCAGTTTTCTCATATCTCCAGTGCCCAGAAATAGTCTTTTTCCTCACTGTGGTGTCGCACCCTATCTGTGCATCTCCCCCCTCATCAACCAGTACTCCACACTGCTATTATAGGCGCGCACAGTCAGACTGCATACCAGCAGCCAGCTGGGTTAAACCCAGAGCAAGGGAGTCTAGGGTGGATTGATTTGCTGTGCCACTAGGCAGATGTCTGCCTCACAATGCCTGATGGCATAAGGGCGCTTCACCCGTCTCCTGCAATAGACAAAGAGGCACCCACTATAACACAACTTCCTGCTCTTGTCAGCATTCTGCTAGTGGGGTCTCTCTCCCTCTCTCTCTTTCTCTCTCTCTCTCTCTCTGTCTCTGTGTTTTAGAGAGGAGCAGAGTTGGGTCGGTAGTAGGTGTTTGTGTGAGTAAGCTTGCTTGCATGCTAAAGCGTAGTCGGGAGCACTTTCCGCTGACCCAGAAAAAGGAGGAGTAGGATTCGAAGTGTTCCTTATTTTTGGAAAATAAAAAATGTTGTGCCTTTCCTGCTGGTGAAACGACATCATGAACTACCTTCTGTGCTTCCTACTCTAATGAGGAACACGGAATCATATAAACAGTGAATACATCTAAAAAGGCCGCGGTAGCTCAGTGGTAGAGCACATGCTTCAGGAACTAACGAGATAGAGGCTGCAGGTTCGAAATCAGCACTGGGCATCAGGAAGGGTATTCGGCCTTATTCCCCGACACCTGCACTGGGATGGGCTGGTGATCTGTCCAGGGGGTTTCTCCGCCTTCTGCCCAGTGAGTGATGGGATAGGCTACAGCAGAGCCATGACTCGTCTTCGGATCAGTGGTTGATGATGACATGACATGTACTTAAAAATGCTTCCCTCACATTCTAATTGTAGTCGGATCAACATTTTATGTGCAAGTTTATAACCCATCCTCAAAGGCAACTATGTTATTTCATCCACTGGCTTTAATTCAGAATATCTACTGATGCAATCTTTTAATTGTTTCATGAGAAGGGAAATCTTTGCTAATTTACACCCTCTGAGATCAAATTTACAGCCTTTGAGCTGCACGGGAAAATGGGCGCTACGTTCTACCTAGTTATACGCAATACAAACTGAGGTTTCTCTGGTGAAGAAGAAAAAGAAGAAGCTTTATTAGTTTGTCATTATACATAAGAGGTTTGTTTAATGTGTCATGACTAGTCCTCATGTTGTATGTGTGTGGGGGGCAAATAGATGGAACATGAGGAATTAAAGTCGGATGCCCATCCTGACACTCTGTGGTGGGCTCAAATCATTGACTCTGGCTTGTCAGTTTCTGAAACGCGTGCTCTACCTCTCAGCTACTGCAGCCCTCTATTTTGTTGTTGTAATGGATGCTCTCATAGTCATCTACTACCAATCAGACCATATGGGGCCTTGTCTTCCTTAGGAGAAAGACTACAGGATTGAAGGAGATCAAAATCACCATGAGGCCTGCTCATGAAATGCTTGTGCCTTATACCATATGTGTGAATCCATGGCATTGCCAACATCTGTTAAAAAGTGAGGAACACGGTGACCTTGACAACTAGGCTCGTAGTGGGAAGGCTGTGGAGATTGACAGCAATGTAATGAACTCTTTGGGAATATTAGGTACCATTCTTGCCATCATCAGATTGCCAATTGGAAGGGATTTCATTTCAGAATTACCCACTGAAGCTAGATGATTTCTTCATCCCCAAACTCACCCCATATGGAAGACAGAAGAAGACTGAAGGCAGGGACATTTGCATTATGATTTCTTCGGTTAGATATCCATCCATCCATCCATCCATCCAAATATCCATCCGTACATCTATCCATCCATAACCAGCCACTTATCTGGAGGCAGTTTGCGAATTCATGCTGAAGCCTATTTCAGTGCTCAATAAGTGAAAGCCAGGGAAACACCCTGAACAGGTCCCTTTTCCATCACAAGTCTTGAGCACTAAGGGGTTCAGTGTCTTGCTCATGAACACTTTAATACGCTCTCTGAAGGTACCAGGGATTGAACCAGCACTCCTCTGACCATCAGACAAACGCCCTACCTCATGATAGGAGGATGACAGGATGGCTGAACTAATATCAAGTAACTGGCACTTGCAAGTTAGCATTAGCTGGTGAACCTATCCTACACACTCCTAGGTGAACTTGGCATTTCAGTAATTGTTTAACAATTGGTTAGACTACAAATATGATCCCAAAGGTCCAAGTGCTACACTTTGGTTTGTTATAGACGGATAAATTGTCAAGGATCCTCATGCAGAAAAATAATCCCCAACAGTAACAACAACAGAAGTGCATTAGGCGTGTAGCAGCATAACTGAGGAGAGAGGATAATTTTTTCTGCCTACAGGTGTGCTGATATTCAATATCTCCGTTTGTTCCAGACTAGCCTTTTGCTAGCTGTCTACACTTCTCAAGCCCAGATGCCCATTCAGTGAGTCTCGATAACAACCCCCCTCCTACACACAAACACTTACATCACCTTCAGCCATCTACCCACACTCACACCTCCACTCTCTCCGCTGAACGCAATCCACAACTGCAAGCACTTTGACAGACGAGACGGTGCATCAAAATGAGAGAAGAGGAAACAGAAAACGATGCCATTAAGGCAAGGTCCCGTGCAATTATCAGCTTAATAATAATAATAATAATAATAATAATCTCCTTTATAGTGACAGTGCATATTGATGAACATTTCAAATGAACATACACCAGATTTAGCCAAAAGAGTAGTTTTCATCTGTTGTCCCGAGCAGTTATAGGTTCAGTTTCTTGCTCAAGAGCACTTAACGTGATTTCCAGAGAGACCTGGGATCAAACCACCCTACCTCCTGAGCCATGCCCCAGGTTAATTTTAAACATTTGATATAGTTCTTCTTGAATACTGGGATGGCATCCATCACTTTACATGTGTGTTCCCATCCGTACAGTTAGTGGTTTTGTCAGGAAGGGCTTCTGACGTAAATTTTCCCAAATCATCATATGAATTGACAAGACCAGATCAGACAAGTCACCATACAAGATCAGTCATGCTGGGTTAACAATAACCACCATTGCCGTGGTCCCCTCCCAGGGCAAGACCTCCTTTACAGGCTGGTCTTGCCTATTACAATATGGCGGCGATGTTGATGCATCCCCTGTGGCTGCCATGTCTGTACACCTTGATACAGCTGATGATGTGAGTGATGAAATGGGGCATATTCCCAGGAGCAACTTCCGATGTTTGTATGAATCGGTGGCTAGACAAGGATAAAGTTAAAAGTTGAGTTTTCCTTTCTTTACTCTCCTCTTGTAGTATGTATTTTAGTATACTGACTAGGAACAAGTAGCACCAGCACCACCAATGAGCACAAAGGGACCCATGCACATAGCAGTGCAGCAAGTGTGTCTCACATAATTTCAGCTTGTGTATACTGATTTTCATGTAGGCTTGTTATCACAGTTCTGCCATGTACGTGGAAGTGGATAATCTCACTCTTGAGCTGGCTAACCTCTTGCAAATACGCACACATTGCAATCTGCTTCTGTGATTTTCTCAGCTTCTGCCTGCATATCTGTGCAGTGTATCATTTGATCTCCCTGCTTTTTGCCAGGTTAGTAGTTATCTCTTCTCCAGCATGTTTCCTCACTACCATTGAAGCTCATGATTTAGGGACTGATATTGTTGGCGGTAACTCTTTGTAAAAAAAATAAAATTAAGAAAAACTGCATTTTTCAGTGACCCATGTGTTGCTGCATGACTCTAGGATGTCTTGGTCTGCTCCATTTGCGAAGTTCCCACTGGACCGTTTGAGGGGACGTCTGTTTAGATATTGGGTAGCTGTTGAAGAGAGTATTTTGCGCTTTAGGAATTGACAAGCCAGGAGATGCAGGTTCGAACTTACTGGCATTCGACCTTGATCCCCTACGCTCCATCTAAATCCCTGTCAATCCCTACAACATGGGAACTTATCATGACGTACAAATGGACATCTTCAATCTGGGATGTCCATTTGTTTTTTTCTCCCCTAAATTGAGATCCATTTATATGTGTCATGATTATTCCCCATGATGTGGAGGTGGATATGGACTTAGATGGAGCTTGGGATTAAGGCCGGATGCCCTTCCTGATGCCCAGCAGTGGTTTTGAACCCACAGCATCTGGCTCATCAGTTCCTGAGGTGTGCACTTTACCACTGAGCTACTGTGGCCCCTAAATTTCCCCCTGAACCAGACCGTGTACACAGAAGGCTGTCGATATAGATAAGGATTTTGGAAATTTTTGGTCAGAGACGACGAACCGCTCAGACCTCATAGGCCTTCCGGATGGGATTGGAGAAGGCGTCATGTGATTGGATCGCTTCTGAAAGGATGCGCTCTCACAGTAAGAGGTGTCTTTTCATCTCTTTCAGAGAAAATGGGTTGCATGCATCACCTCTTCGTTGGCCTCCTCTCTCACCATCCTCTAAATCGGCTCCATCACAAGTGTTTGTCTGTTACATGGGCTATTTCCAGCAGCAGTACACAAACACACCAAGTGTGCACACACACGATTGGTTTTCATCAGTGCTCATACTCGTCTGGGGAAGCCGGATTCCAATCTCCCTTTTTCTCCTGGGAATTGTTTGTGCTGCGACTGTAAATGCGACCAACACACACTGATGAACCACCGTAACTGGCAGAAAAAGTATAAGGGGAGAAAACAACACCCCGCCATCTTCATCTCCATTTATCTTCCCCAAACTTGGTTTGCATGAATGCTAATATTTGTAAATGGATTGCAGAAATGCAGGTCTGTGTTGTTTACCAGAAAAAGCTCCCTGTTTGCAGATACAATTAGCATTATGCGACGCCTGAGAAATTATGGGAAAAAATATTGAAGTGTCCTTAAGCAAGATATTGAACCTTTAACTTCTCGTGACCTGTCCAGATTGTTTTCCTGCCTTTCATCCAATGAGTGCTGGGAAAGCCTCCAGCATGACACTCTAACCTGACTGGAGGAGCAGTTGATGATGGAGGGATGGATGGGTGCCCATATTTTATACTCATCGCTCATATGCTATATAGGTGGGTTTCCTTTTCACTGCTCCGGCTTGCTATGTACAAATAATGAAGGGCAAATGCACTGTGGTGATTAAAGAAACCACCCCAGGGTTCAGGCAAAGCAAACGTGATGCTAAAGCCAGGTTATGATATTAAATCCAAGCCGTCATTTCAAAGATGTAGTCACTTTTATGCAAAGTTCCCTCCTGGTATTTGTTTTGCTGTGCTGCAGCCGAGTGACTCCTGCTGGTGATCGCTTGTAGGTTGTGTTGCGGAAAATAGCACGGTATGAAACAACTAAAGCCAAACTTGAAAAAAACCCAACTGTATATTTTCATGACTTCTCGGTTCTCTACAATAAGACTGCTGTAGCATCATAATAGCTTTGACTGAACTGCAGAGTGCTGTTTGGGTTGTTTTGGGTTGTTTTGTTGTTGCACTGAAGGAGGATTGTGGTTTTATCCTCCATCAACTGTATTGAGCTGTGGATGGTAAAATGGAGCTTCATATGAGCAACGGGAAGGATGACTGTGAAAATGAAGCTTGTCACATGTGTGCTATGTGATGGAATACGGCTAAAAAATTCTGAACTACCCTTTTAATCAACGTGTTTATATATTGCCTGTTTAATTTGAAAATCCCTCCAAGATGTCTAGAGGTAGCACAGTTCAGGAGGTAGGGTGGTCATCTGGTATTCAGAAAATGGTGGCTCGATTCCCAGCCTCTGCAGAAAGCATGTCGAGGTGTCCTTGAGCAAGACACGGAACCCAGAACTGCTCCCTGAGTGTCATGCGGTGGCTGTGCTCACTGCTCCTATACAACAGGATGGGTATAAAGCAGAGAACACATCCCACCAGCCTTGGTCTTGTGGTATATGTAACAATTCTTTTTCTACTCTAGTCTACATATGAACTGGAGTCTGGATGTAAAAATGGTTATCATCAACAACTCGCAGCTCTATGATAACCAGAGCGGTCCACCGTCATGTTCAGCTTTCAGCTCTACTCAAAGGTTAATATCTGTCAGACAGAATGTAATTTGACCTGAGCGTAGTCAGTGTTTTTCTGTGAGAATGGTAGGTTGTCAAGTGGTATCAACACGAGCATCAGCATGAATTAGGAGCAAAATCGTAAATCAATGAGACAACCACTAGAAGCTGTGCAGAGATCAGAATTTCCAAACATAAAAATGTTCTACATAGAGGAAAAAAAGTTTTATTAATTTATCCTCATACATACATACAAATAAATGTGTTTTCTGCATTCAACCCATCCTATTGTATAGGAGCAGTGAGACGCTGCCACAACCAGGGACCAGCTCCTGTTCTTTTTCTTTTTTTTTCTGCCTTGCTCAGCGGCACAGGCAGGAGTATTAACTCTAACAAGCATTTCTTTTTGATGGTTGGAGGAACCAGAGTACCCAAAGGAAACCTACACAGACCTGGAACATGCAAACACCACACAGAAAGAACCTGGGAAGGGATTTGAACCCAGAACCTTCTTACTATGAGGCAATAGTGCTAACTAACATGCTGTCCAAATATCACTTCAGTCTACTGCAGCTCGACAGAGTTCCTTTGTTTAACTTCTATGGATGAATTTGCAGAAATATCCAAACACATGAAACCTATTGGTTTAGATCAGCTGTGGCTTTTTCTCATCCCATATCAGGTTCGTGATATCCTGCAGAGCGCCTTCTGTTATTTGGTACACAACAAAACATGCTGGATACGTGTGCTGGCATGTGGTTGACTAGACAACGGGGAAAGGGCAGGACACGGACTATCCAGTAGAAGCTGTGATTGTGCAGAAGGTGCACGGTCTCCCTGCATGATCTAACTAAGGGAGGGCAGCTGATTAGTCTAGGAGAAGGTATTCTTCCAAGAGCCCTTCTGTTGGGTTTGTGTAATCATCCTATTAGGGAGCTGTGTGGTGGGCTAGGTCTCTTCGTTAATACGGGAGCAGCTCCTTTGTCATTTCGGCTGATCGATATTTGATCTATTTGTTTTGTTGCATTGTGACACAATAAAAGCGAGACGCAGACAGAATGACAGTGTGCTCTTCAGGGACAGCAGGTTGCATCAAGGCAGACAGATAGGCCCTTTAACAACATGTCCCCAGGAAGCAAAATGACCGTGTCACTGAACCGACAGGACGGGAGACGCTGGAGAATGGATGAGGAAGATGAGAGAGCGGAGGGGAAATAATGGGGCGGGGGACCGTATTCATGGCACGGGACACAAATGTCTTTTGTGCTGGTTTAATTAGAAAGGTGCGTGAGCCTGTTGCTCTATTGAGTGGCTGCTGCTGGCAAATGTGACTTTTCCATTTCGTTGTTCGAGAGGAGGTCAGACAGAAGTTTTTCTCGAAGGGTTTCTTCCCTCTGATGGAGGTGTTTGTTATTTGCCGTTTCCCTGGAGGTAGGCGACTTGTGGAAAGCCCAACTGCAGCTCGAGTTTCTGAATGTCTATCGGTGAGATCCGTTTTATGTGGCGCGATTAGTCCCCATGTTGTGGGTGTGGACATGGACGGTTGGGGGGGTTAAGGCCGGATGTCCTTCCTGATGCATGGTGGGGGGTTCGAACCCACAACATCTGACTTGTCAGTACCTGAAGCATGTGCTCTGCCACTGAGCTACCCCGGCCCCCTTTTTGAATGCTGTTAAATGAGCAGTGTTGTTCAGATGCAATCACAGTGTCTGACTTCCAACTGGCTTGTCTTTAATTGCTTATTTTGAACATACCAGGGGCAATATGACTCAGGCAGCCCGCTGTTCTCTTCACTACCACTGTCACTCTCAGTCTCAGTTTGTCTCACTCAGCCAAAGGTTGTCAAATGCATGACGTCAACAGAAAATGTGATGCTGGATGGACAGAGGGTGGCATAGCTCAGCAGGTGGGGTGGTTGTCTTATAATTGGAAGATTGGTGTTTTGATCCCCCAGTTCCTTCTGAAAGTGCATTGAAGAGTCCTTGAACAAGACACTGAAACTCTAACTCCTCAGGACAAGTGAAAATTAGCCTGATGTCCAAATCTGGCGTATTTATATTGTAAATGTTCATTAGTAGGCACTGTCCCTACAAAGCAGGTCATTACTGTGCATCCATCTACTGTCAACTCCTTATCCGAGGTCGCGGGGCCGTGCTGGTTCCTATCCCAGCACTCATTGGATGAATGGTTTGGGGAAACACCCGGGACATGTTACAATTCCATTTTAGGGTAGCCATGGAGGTTTGAAGCCGGATTCCCTTCTTGATGCTCTGCCATAGGTTTGAACCTGTAGTGTCAGTTCCCCAAGTGTGCACTTCTAATCCTGAGCTGGTGTAGCCTCTAATATTATCATTATTATTATTATTATTATTATTATCATCATTATTATTATTATTATTATCATTAGTAGTATTAGTAGTAGTAGTAGTAGTAGTAGTAGTAGTAGTAGTAGTAGTAGTAGTAGTAGTAGTAGTATGGGTAGTATTGGTAGTATTGGTAGCATTTGTATTAGTAGCTTTATTCTTATACTGATTTATTGTCATGCCTGTAAAGAAAAGTTCAGCTGATCCCATCTGAAAGAGAGAAGGTCCCTCCTGTTGTCAAGCCAGACTTGAGGAGCAATTCCTGGCTATGAGAACAAACTGGTAACTGATCCCACCATGACAACAAAACCAGTGAGCCAAACATGTCCATTTTGACCACCATCCCTTCTCCAGTGGAGAGCTGGTCAAACACACAGGCACACAAAGCCCCCCCCATACTGTCTGAGCCCCTGTGTCTGGCTTTTATGGGAGAAGTGAACATGGTACTGAACATGGTACTGAACATGGTACTGAACATGGTACTGAACAAGGTACTGAACATGGTACTGAACATTTTAAAATGGGAGTCCAGGATCAAGGGCATCACATGAAGCTGCACCAGAGGCAGACCTTCAACATGCCTGTTCAGACCACAGGGGATGAAAGGGGAAAACTAAATCCCTGCACCGACTCGTCTCGCTCGGCTGCCATTGATCGAACACGAGCTCCCACTTGTTTTGGCCAAGTTAAACAAAACACACATCGGGCTTTTCCACTCATTGCTTAATACCGAAAACGAAAGACTGATGTGAGACGTCCACAGCTACGACGGCAGAGCAGTCATTCCACAGACGGTCCTCAGCAGAGATGGGCAGGACCTCAGGCACACTGCGGTGAGTCTGTTTTACGTGTTTATTTCTCTACTTTAGCCCAGCGAGCTGGCTCCCTCCATTGATTCCTCTCAGTTCCAGAGCTGACACCTCAGGGGGAGGTTGTCTCTGGTGTGTACCCTCAGCACCAAGGTGCTGCGTCGTGCTGGGCTAAGAACCTCATCTTCAGAGGAGTGTTTTTGAGACATACCACATACACTGGTCATCGTAGCCCGTATTGCTAACATGTGGTCGCAACAGCACATGTGCTGTGACTGTGAGCTTGTCCCTCTTCCATGAGTCAACATTTGCCCGACTGGCCGGGTGTCCACAAGGCAAAGCTCACAGACTGACCTCTGTCTTGTCCATGTGTGCCCTCAGTTTTCTGTGTGTGCTAGTTTGTGGGAGTTGGCGGCTGGCCCACACCAAACCCCTCATGTATGGTGAAGTCCATTCCCCCCAGTACCCCATGCCCTACCCTCCCAGCCTGGAGAAGCAGTGGGACCTCAGTGTACCCGAGGGGTACCAGATCCAGCTCACCTTCACACACCTGGACATCGAGGCGTCTGACTCCTGCTACTATGACTCCATCACTGTGAGAAAGATGATGTAACACATTGCACAACACGTTCTGCTCCATGGTATTTGGCGTGCTGTCGTGCTCCTGTCCTGCTCAGCTGACGTCTGACATCCTGAGTTCTAACAGAAGGCTTTCTGACTTCTCAGTCCAAATTGAGCAGTCGATTAGAGTTCATGAAAGAATGAATCAAAAATCAGCTGTGTTTTCCCACCAGGTTATCTGTGAGCAAGAAGTGTTGGGGAGGTTTTGTGGCAAGGAGATCTCGGGTAATCAGCGCATCTTGTCTCCGGGCAACAGACTCACACTTGTATTCCAAAGTGACGAATCCAACCCAGAGATCGATCAGCCCAATGGCTTCTCTGCCTACTACCAGGCAATAGGTATTGTCTGTCCCCTGTCTGTAAGCTGTTGTGAGGACTCCATCCTCCTCCCATTTGGGTTTTCCAACATCTGTTCTTCTGTCTTTCGGTCAATCAGATGTGGATGAGTGTTCGATGCCAGAACCCAAAGATGGCTCTGGTCCACTCTGCTCCCAGATCTGCCACAACACTCTTGGCTCCTACATCTGCTCCTGTCACCACGGGTATGAGCTCCGCCCGGACCA
>OMLC01102571.1:0-30605 GCA_900302585.1 Regalecus glesne | reverse complement strand
ATATATATATATATATATATATATATATCATTATATATCACAGACTTCCTGGACTTCAAGATTAAACAAAACAAATCATATGCTGCATGTCAGACCGGAGTGGTGTAATTATGTATAGAGAGGGGAAATTGACAAACTGTTATCAATTCAGCAAAATAATAACAGCATACCACAGAGTCATTAGCTTACAACAGCAATGGTCATTTACACTTTAGACTGCGTGTCTCCTCATTCCTCATAATTTGATGTTAGAAAGAAGTCGCGATGCATCCGAGAGAAAGGCAACCAGCGTGGAAATCTCTAATCGAGAGAATTTAAAAGTTCCTAAGATTTCTTCATATGTACTAATTTTAAATGATTAATCAGTTCGTGCCATTAAACCCAAGAGAATGGAAAATGGAGATGGCAGTTTTACAAAGGATTATCCATCTCATCCATTGTCAACCGCTTATCCGAAATCAGGTCGCGGGGGAACTGGAGGCTATCTCCGTTCTCATTGGGTGAAAAGCGGGGTACACCATGTATAGTTCGCCAGTCTATCACAGGGCAGAGCAGTTAGGGGAACAGTGTCTTGCTCAAGGACACCTCTACATGCTTCTCTGCAGGAGCGGGGATCGAACCTGCAACCTTCTGATCACCAGGCGACCGCTCCACCCACTGAGCCATGCCGCCCCTACAAAGGATTATTTTTTTCCATTTATTTAACTGGGGATGAATACATCCTCCTAACTTTTCCTCACCTGATTCCTGATCTGGCTTTCAAAGCTGACTTGCTGTTGACGGTTCGCTCATCTCTAGTGAATAGCTACCACACTACCATGTTTATTTTTCCTTCTGTACTAGTAGATATTAGGGGTAGTTTTTGTTTCTTATTACATGAAAAGTCTCTAATTGTCAGATTGTTTAACCATTGTCTTCTCTGCAGTTCATTCTATAAAATGAGCATTTAACAGTCAACTCATTTGAAACCTAACATCTAATTCATCATAATTCACTGGTGGTCTTAGATTACAGCTCTGGTCTATTTATTCACCCTTGTTGAAAGAAAGGGGGAAAAAATCCGGCTCACCATGAGAGGCGTACATATTTGACTCTATGAGAGCTCCTGCATCGTGGAGAGCTTGGAATTAAAGCAGAACTAACAGAATAAAGGGATTGATGATGCAGACTGCCTCGGGCAGATGGCTTTAGTTACTCAGAGAAGAAGAATACCCCCCCTTTTATGTGTGCACACCAGAGAGAACAAGCTTCCTTGAAAACAGCAGCATTGGCGGTGTCTCTAGCTCAGTTTCAGAAAATCTCCAATCATATCACCCTCTGAGCAACAACAGCAGATTTAGCATTTAGCCATCAGTTCACCCCACTGCCGTTCAAAGCTGTATGATTGGCTGGGCAGCTGTGGACCACGCTGCAGTGGTCCCGGTCCTTTGGCTAAAGGGCATTCAGAGAGAAAGGGCTGATTAACCGTCTCATCCAGAGGCAAATAGTCCGCCCAGTTTGACAGTGTGCTTCCTAATGGTACATTTTGTATAGATGTTTCGAGTTCGGCAGGAAGTTGCAAAATAAATTTAATTTCATCATAATAATGCTTTGTAGTGTGGGTCAATATGGAAGAGAATGATCACGATAATTATGGGGACTTTGACATGGTTTCAATTTTTTACTCTGATGCAATAATCAAGTGTATAGACCATTATCACAAATTGCAAATTTAAATGGTAAGTTGACTTGTTCTTATACAGCGCTTTCTAGTCTAGAGACCACTGAAAGCACTTTAAAATGAATGCTTCACATTTACTGAGCCCCACGGCAGGACATGAATCCACTGCGCTGAACTTAAAGTCATGCACTCTACCACTGAGCCACTGCTGCTCAAAGTTGCCTCAGTGGACTTTACAGTAACACGGAATCCTGTCCTTAGACCCTCATATCAGATGAGGAATAATTCCCTCAAAAAGCTTTAACAGGGAGGAAAATAGGAAGAAATCTCAGGGAGAGCCACAGAGGAGGGAGCTCTCTCCCAAGATGGACAGATGTGCAATGGATGTTGTGTATACAGATTATAACACAATTTACAGCATACAATACTGAGAGAGGATAACAGAATTATAATGCCATTACAAGATATATGATAATGCAATACCATTGAAAGACAATAGACAATAAACATGAATTACTACCCAGCTAATTCCATATGATAAAATTCAATTCACTGTATCGATGAATGAGGATATTGTTCACCAAGTCCACTCAGATCAGCCACTTCATCACTATTAGAATAAAGATGATTAAGTACACTCATGTATAAGGTTAGAGATGGCTATAGTCAGGTGTTAGAGATTATTCAGTTGAGGTTTACAGCTATAAATATTTCAGATATTTGATATTAGATTGTCAAGTTTCAGTATAAGATTAGAGACAGTTAAGTTTTGGTATTGAATTAGTTTAGACACAAGGTTAGTAATTTATGTATCTGTATATGGTTAGGGATGGTGAATTCTAGTATGAATTAGTTGTGGTTAAAGTCAGGTTAAAGGATCTGGGAAGGCAACCATGAATTAATATATCTAATTTGAGTGTGAATTAGTGTTCTCAGCAATTGTCTTCAGTTACATCCTCATTCACAACTACGTTGGCAATAACTGTAAGGTAGGACCTGCAAGAAAGCAGTATTGAATGTTTTGTCTGTGAGACAGGGTTGATGTCAGAGCACATCTTGGACCGGTAAGATTACTTAGCTAGAATTAGCTGTGGTATAAACCTGAATAACCCACTAAAAGATGCGTGTGAACTGTGGGGTTGCTCTTATTCCAATGATTCATCTTCAATATCTCATTCTGTGTTCAGCGTGCATAAACTGCCCCTTAATCACTGAAGGGTTGGCCCTACATAGGCTTATTCATTTCAGTTTTCATTTGAACATTGATGATTTGTGGAAGAAGCTAGAAGGTTGATCAAAGACCAGAAATGTGAAAAGGGCATGAGAACAGTGCTCCTTGCTGAAATATTTTTTACATTATTTGATAAAAAGTCTTACATAACTGATCAATACTTTTAGATGGTTTATGTTCTAATTTCCGTGTTTAATAATAATAATAATAATAACAATAATAATGATTCCCTTATCAGTCCCACAAGGGGAAATTTGGATTTCTCTGCATTTTTGACCCAACCTATTGTATAGGAGCAGTGAGCTGCCAACATATGGCGCTCGGGGAGCAGTTAGGGGTTAAGTGTCTTGCTCAGGGACATCTCGACATGCTATATGCAGGACCGGGGATCGATCCTGCAACCTTCCGATTGCCTGACGACTGCTCTACCCACTGAGCTATGCCGCCCCATAAGGTGAAACGGTGAAAAGGGAAATGAATGGCAGCATGGTGGCGCAGCAGTTAGCACTGTAGCCTCATAGCAAGAAGGTTGTGGTTTTGAATCGAGAACCAGGTCTTTTCTGTGTGGAGTTTCCATGTTATTCCTTGTGTCTGTGCGAGTTTCCTTGAGGTACTCCAATTTCCTCCCACCGTCAAAAAAAAACCCCAAACATGCAGGGACCCTAGCTGCAAATTAGCTTGAAGCTATAATCTGGTGTGGTGCATCAACTGAGGAAATTAATGTAAAATTTGCATAAAGTTCCTTAAATAAATAGATTTTTTTTAAAATAAGTAGGTGGATAGAGGGATGGATAGATGGATACATACAAAAATATTTGTAAATTACTACCAATACAAATCCAATTAGTAAATGTGACTATTGATGTGGATAGAAAAGCAATGATTTTTATATTTTTCTTATTTTTAAAAAGTGCCTAATGAAGTGACTGACATGATGTGAAGCGACAGCGTCAAGCCAAAAGGCCATGTACACTTTTCATCATGGAAAACAGTAATTATTGAAGTTAGCCTGATCTTCCTCTATTTACATAATGTGCAGCAGCCATTCCAGGCAAGCATTTACCATCAGTACTGCATTGTGTATTATTCTATCAATTATAGTTTAAACACAATGGCCACCTGCTGAGTGTGCTTCAATTGGCATGATTGACTTAGCAAACCAATACAATTTGGGAGAGCACACAGATGCAGTGAAGAGAGTAATAACTTCAGGACCAGCTCTGCCCATGATAGGGTGACTCATGTCCCATTAGCACAGCCTGATTCCACATGGCTTCCTCCTTACATAATGCCCATGCCTGTCTGTGCCGCCATGGCTCTATAACTGACACCTCTTAACCAGACGCAGAATAGAATAGACACAAACCCTCGGTTCTTGTCAGCATTCAGTTGGAAATTCCTCTGTCACCCTGGCCCTGTGCTACCCATGTAGAACAACAAAGATGACATTTCCACACACCTAAAATGGCTGCTTAAATAAAGACAGGATGCACATCAGCACAAACAATACTCTGTGAGTTGGAAAGGGGATTTGAATATGGCAGGATCTTTAAGCCTCTTACATGGCTGGTTATATGTAGTGCTGGCTATCTAGGAATTCAAACTTACCACGGTGCTGCACTCATAATACCACTTTCATTGTGAACATGTGATTAGTGAAATATACAGGTCCACCGTGAGTGTAGATGAGTATAGTTAATTCGATGTTGCAGAGCAATTGCAATTAATAAGAAGGTTGACAGGAGATGGTCCAATTCTGTTCTGTTCAGGATGAAAAGTCATTTCTATCCTACAGGGGAAATCCCTTTATCAGCATTACCTCATATTACTGAGTTGAGTCTCCAGAGGAGTGTGTATGCTAAAATTCTCAAAATATCCATGTAATATCTGTGTAAGCAGGGCTTTTCCTCTTCCTCTACAGGCTTTAGTCTGTATATGAAGGCCCAACCCAGATCAGCAGTGTGCCAAGCTCTCAGAGGAGATGCCCTGCTTCTACCTCTGGAAATAGCACAACAAGCAGGTCTACTTTTAAATAGTTGTGTTTTCCATCACATCCTACAGCTCAGTATCATCCAGCTATACCTCGGATTCATCTTGCAGGGACCAAAATGAGGGGGTGTTCAGCGCACACTGCAGGTCAAATGATGGACAACACTGACTGGTGTAATGATGTGTAAATTACAAGGCTATGCTACAGTGCAATACTCTCCCTGATGGGGTGAGAGCAAACTCATTTCATAAACACATTGATTGCTCAAATATTCATAACAAACAAGAAAATGGAGTCAGACTTCCTCCACAGTGACAAGACCATTTCAATCCTCCTTGAGTGTTATTAGTCAACAAATGACTTCTCAAATAAGTGTGCCACTACACTTGCCCCTTGGTTCTGCCTTACTCTCACTCACACATAGTCAGATGTTTGGTACAACATGGGGAGTAACAACGAGGGTGCAAACTTAAAGCTGAAATCTGCGACTTGTTTCCATAAACAGGTTATTATATTGGGGCTGTGGTAGCTTTGTGGTGGGGCACGCATGTCAGAGATGGTAAATTGATTTATTTTTATATAGCATTTTCCTCATCTAGTGACCACTCAACTCACTTTACATTGTTTGCCTCACATTTACCGAGCATAGGGGATTAAGGCCAGATGCACTTTTTCCAAAATGCCTGTGGTGGCATTGAAGCGACTGTGCCTGACTTAGAGGGATGCACTCTACTGCTGGGTCCTCTACAGCCCCCTGAGAAATTATAAACTAGGCATCACAGGTTTGATCCCATCACGGGCCATCAGGATTAGGGTTAGGAAGGGCATCCAGCCTTAATCCCCCACGTAAAACGGACCTTTCTATAAATGTTCATCAGTTTGCAGTTTGAAACGTGATGATGTGATTCTGTTGGAGAAATGATAATATCAGAGTCAATTTTAAAATCTTCAATTTTATACAGGATATAAACAAGGTGCAGCAGCCATTATGGTGAGTGTAGCATCAGCTTGGAAGTAAACAGTTCCTACCCTTGTAAAAACAGATCCTGGGACCAAAGCTATTACTGACAATTTAAGGTATTACAAAACTGCATAGAACTAGAGTGGAAAACTGCTGTACAGTAATATTGATTATCATGGCTACACTGGCATCATTTTTCAATCTTTTTTCCTGCTGATGTTGCTTCAAATGCACATCTGTAGCTGCACCAGTATTTGTTCACTAGTCAAAACATGGTATAGGGAGAATAGAGTGCGTCTCCAACTACTGTAAAGATGACTGCTTGTGTTATGTGACCTGACTTCACACTGTAGATGGATAATATAATGATTTATAAGAAAGTGAAGTCACACATTTCAGCTTTAAAACAGCTTCCACTCAAGGTGGATAGAACAGAGTAATGATGAATCATCTTAAATAAAATGCCCCAAAAAAGCATCTAGTATGAGTGTTGGAGTTCAACGGTTGTGTGAAGTTACATTAGGGAGAGAGAATAACTCACAGTTCAGAGAGCTGGAGGTTCTGGAAGAGCTGCCAGGACAGCGTTGTGAGAGGGTTCTTAGACAGGTTTCTGCAGAGGAAGGAAAATAAAGAAATCCAGTTAGATATGGACACAGGAAGAAAACAACCTTTTTAAACTTAGGTTTGTTTAATTTCCCCTACTTCTTTGTAGCACACTGTTGGGTTTCTGTACCACTTAATGCTTAAGTGTCACAGTTCTGTTGTAATTTCCCTGTATCACTGGTTTTCAGCCTTGTTTTTTCCCCCTTTGGGGATAAGAACTTTTGGAAAGACTCTTTAAAATTAGGCTTACAATTGAAATTCTAGCTAGCTGGCTGTTTACACAGCATTTATCTAGAATAGAAATAAGCATTGCGCACCACTCAGAGTAATTTAAGATGCATTTCCATAGAAACACCCACATAAAAGACACAGTTTTCAAATATTCAGCTGTCTTCTTGAGTCCCCATTGCTCGCTTGGTTTAACCATAATTATACCAGGAGTTTTACATTCACCTGTTCATCTTTGGTGCTGTGGTGGTGTCCTGGCATGAGGTTTGCATAGGTATTATGAGAGCATGAGACAGGCTGAACACCAGATGCGAAAAAGCTGGCAATCTAACACATTGAGCATGGATAAACTATCCCTATCTTAAGGTTAATATTGATACCCTTTTTGCATTTTGGGGTGAAAACGAGAAAAAGAGCTGGTGACTAAAAGCAAGAAAATGGGCATGGCTTAAGGGCTCTCTAAGACTCAGCCAACTCGATAAAGGAAAGTTGACTGCTTTCATGTCAACTAATTCAATTGACCTAAGGAACCCCTCTAGGCCTGAAAGCCACTAAATTTAATAGCAAAAGGGCCAGAGACTGGTGAGCGAATTGACCAGAACTCTTGATTCAGTTTAAGTATGAACATAGGACATACATACACCCGTGAGGTTATTTACTGTTGTAGTCCGCAATCTTTACTGGAGACCATTACACATAGAAGTACGACATTAAGTATGCTGTCTATTCACATTATTTATCATTATAGTCAACTCCATTAGGATGCAATAAAGCAAATATAATCTGAAAGATTTCTTTGAGTTCCTTTCCTCTGGATACTCATGCCCTATACTTTCTGCTAAATTCAACTCCCAGCATCTACTTGCAGCATTTAATGACTCATACGCATGGCAAATTTTATTCACTTTGATCTCACTACTCAATATCACAGCTCATGATCTGTAGGCAAAGCAGAAATCATTTATACAGCTGCAGTCAGGACCTTTAGTCGGTAATATCTTATAATTCCAATGCACTTGCATGCAAACACTAAGAATGATACGATGCTCAAATTCCAATGCAAAATTTATTAGCATCTGTGTATAGAATTCACATGTTTAGAACTTTTTTTATTCCTTTTTAAGGGAATCATCACCACATGGACAACCTCTACCATAATCAAAACTCAATTTATAGGCATGCGGGTGCATCTTCATCTGGGTTTGATGCAAATAATCAATCATGTATGTTGCAGAGTGCTCGGGCTGCTTTTGCAGATATTGCCTTAACTATTTGGCAAGTACCTCCTCTCCAGCGCCTTTAGAAACTCGTATTAGCAGCGGTGCACGATGATGAGGCCTATCGTCATAGCAACAGGGAGCTAAGGACATTTCAGCCTTTTTTATTTCCTTTGATAGAAAGAGAGGAGTGGCTCTGCCGCACAGGACTCTACATCTACATTGTTTCACACACCCATAGATAAAATTATATTCTTGCAAAACTCACATCACACACCCACGCACACCCACACACATCTACAAAGGAACATTAATGCAATATTTGTGGTTACATGTGGTGTAACCACACACAAACACCTAGAGGCTGGTGTAACCACATGTAACCACATGTAACCACATGTAACAACATACACATAATCAAACATTCACAAGCTAACACACGCACTGAAAGACAAAAAACACACATTGCAAGGAGATATATATGCAAAAGCCAACAGGTATGACTGCTAGTTGAAGCAAACGCATCAAACAATTATTCAAACAAAAATGGATATAATAAAGCCCATATGAATTGAACACATTCTCCCGGACTTCAAAACATACACATACACCCACACACACACACACACACACACATGCTGAACTATTGGCTGAACTGTTTCACAGAAATATTCAGAGGCAAAGTTTAAAAGGCACAAGTGTGAGTGTATTCAGCACTTTAAAAGCCTGCCATAAATAAGATCATGCTCCAAAGTCACCACTCCCCTAATGCTCAAGCTCTACTCACTGTAGAGGAAGTGCTAATGAGTGCAAGAATATGTGAAGATACAAGAGGGCAAAACTAACCTCTCTAAGAAAAACTGGGTTCTAGGGGCTGTGTTGAATATATTATCAAGACAGAAGGGGCGGGTAGGAGCAAAAAAAGGAGCAAATCAGCAATGGATAAGAGAAACCGTACAGCTAAGGACCAACAGTAGGAGTCTCCACCCTGTGTGTCATCTAATAGAAACGTACAGTCGAACTGTTTACTACCGTGTCAAGTGATGAACTGTCCCTAAAAACGCAAGTGGCTTTACAGAGATGGATCCATTCAGTAGACCTTTGTGCCCCTTAGTCAAAGCACTAATTCAGCATAGATTCTTACGGATAGACCAACTGAGACGAATTTAAAGAAAAGCAGGCAAAAAGACGCACAGCAAACCTAGAAAAAGCAGGGACACGGTATAGAGGCTAACAGACAGACATACTACAGACAAGTGCATAGACTGACAGAGACAGGCAGACACAAAGAAAGACAAACAGATAGACAGTTGGGAATATGCACAGGCAGACGGATGAAGAGTACACCAAGGATGAAACAGTAAGACCTGAGTAGAGACACAGGATGTTTAGTCAAAGGGTGCATGTGGGCGGCTGAGAATCCTTGACTCGTCTTTGAGTCTCTGTCTCTACATGTCTGTCTCTTTATGTCTGGTCTGAGTGGAGTCTGGACTGTGGGGGATAGAAGGGGCGCAGAGATCAGAAAGAAGGAGAAAAACTGACAAGCGTATGGGGAGAGAACAGAAGAGATACTTGATCGGAAAAAAGGAAAGGAGGATGAAGATCAGAAGGGGGCAGGGAATGGGAATGCGGGACAAAGGTGAGAAGAGGACAGAAGAGGAGAAGAGAATAGAAGGGCAGGGAGGAGGAGGAGAGGGGAGGGGGAGGAGAGAAACGAAGAGAATAGAAACAGTGCCGATTGCTAACGATTGTCTCTGAAGACGGTGAGACCTCTTTCACATCCGTGGTGTTCTTTTTTCAAAGGTCATCCTTCTACTTCACAAGGAAAAATGTCAGCTAAAATTGGATTTCGGGTGGGGAGGGTGGGTAAAAGAATAAATAAATAAATAAACCAATCAGCAAATAAGCCATAAAGGCTGACAAGAGACGGTGGAGAGGCCAGAGCTCGCAGAGGGTTGTGGACAGTCAGGCCGATGATTAAATTAAGAAATTAGCGGTGTAGAAAATGAATCTATTCACATGCAGTGACATTGTTTTGCTGGCTTTAAAGGACGTGAGACCTAGTATGATCAGACGCCTTGTTCTGACACAACTGCATTATTAACAGCTTCCCTTATCCGGTCTACAGTGCTACTGTACTGTTGTGCTGTGCATCTACAACCCACTCCCAACTCCTCACCCACCACTCATTTGAATAAAGAATTAAAAGATAATCAGCATTATCCGATATGCATAAAATTTTCAGGTGGTTGGGGGGAAGCTATGTGCTGTTGAATGCATCCAAGTGTTAATATTGATGAAACAATGGCTGTTCAGCCAGAGGGCATGAGAATGAATAATAAGCTGGATGATTGCTGTTTGGTGCCCTGCAGAGGAAGAGGAAATCCTCTCCTTAGAGAACTATAGTGGATTTCAGAGCAACCATCGCCCTCTATCCCATTCCATAATCCACCCATTTCCTTTTTCGGTGGCTCTGATTTTGACAGATGCCATTGGGAAGTCTGAGTTTCTCTTGAGAGGGTCTCCTAATTAGCCCAGTGACCAGTGGTAGTTAGTGTCAAGGCATGTGGGAGCACTATAGATTGACATTCAGGCCCAAGTGGGAGTACTGGACCTCAAGAGCAAGCTGTTACAATGGAGAACCAATATGGCTGAAAAAAAACATGACCTTTTTGTGTCAGGCCAGATCATGAGGATGCAACCTTCTGCCAAAATGAGGCAAGCTGACTGTATCTTTGTTCCCTTTTCATGGCACTTCATAGTTTGGTTAAGATCACTGTTCGGTGAATTTAAAAAAAACAACCATCAAGGTCCTCCGTTTCCTACAGAAACATCCAAAATGAGGGAATAACTTTCAAATGCCATGGATGTCAATCTAAAAGTGAGAGTTAGTTTTCTTCATTCTTGTAAATGTGAAATTCTGGTGGAAGACTAATCCTCTTTCACAAAAGCACAGTGCAGGTTACACAACTGTCTTACACAAGTTGAGATTATGGCAAGAAATATCTTACCAGCTAACTAGTGATCATGCAAATTAAGTATCGCTTTCTGCGTTTCATTGCTTCCAATGTCAACTCTTGTTTTAAGTCAGCTATGTTTTTTTGTTTTCACTTTTGTTTTTTGAAGAAGTCCTCTGAACACTACATACATTCAGACACAACAATTGCGTAAAATCTGGGAAAAAAGCTCATTGGTGATAACTTTGCCAAGCCGGATAACCATTACTTTACATTACAGGCATTTAGCAAACGCTCTTATCCAGTGACATACATCAAGGGAGCCATTAGGGGTTCAGTGTTTTGCTCAAGGACACCTGGACATGCTATATGCAGGACCGGGGATTGAACCTGCAACCTTCCGATAGCCATACGACCGCTCTACCCACTGAGTTATGCCGCCCCTGCAACCATTGCTCAAAATAGATGATAGCATTAGAGTAATGTAATTCAAACTAATTATTGGGAATCTGAATTTCAAATGGAGAACATTTTTTCTTCAAGAAATATAAATAAAACCATGGGACTGAATTTAAAGAATCTCAACACATATTCAATTACTGGTGAAATCAAATTCAGTTGTCTCCTGAAAAGATATAACTCATGGAAATATGCTCTCACACATCCTTTGTGGGGAAAAAAAGAAAAAAGAATGACAACACAAAACAGCATCCCTACAAACATATCTCCTTATTTAACATGTATGTAAATAAGGCTGACATAGCTCAGTGGGTAAAGCATTTGTCTGGCAATCAGAAGGTTTCAGGTTCGATCCCAGCACCCTAAGAGAAACATGTCAAAGTGTCCCTGAGCAAGACATTGCACTCATAATTGCTATGCAAGCTGAACGTGAAGGTACGTCCGTTTCTGATCATGCCATGCATTGGTTTTTGAGTGAATGTGAGCTCCATGGAAGGCAACCAAGGAAGACTCCATTTTCGAAAGAAAAACATAAAAAACCAAGCGTGGAATTTCCCAAATGCAATTTGACAAGTGCCATCCTTTTGGGAGAATGCACAATGGACAGAGGAGTCAGAGCTGGAGCTTCGTAGGCAAACTACTTTAGTTGTGTTCACATATGAAACAATAAAGCTTTAAAAAAAATCAAACACCATATCTACAGTTAAACAGGGCTTGGTTACTTTTTAAGGGTGATTTGCTGTGCCTGGCAGAGAGTGCTTAGATCGGTGCATGGCACAATGACATCCCAAGGCTACCAAGAGATACTAGAGTTAGATGAGAGTATGAAAAAACTCAGTCTCAGTCCTAGGCCATGGGTCCTCCAAACAGGATAATGACCCCAAACACATGGCTAAAAGCACCCAAGAATGGATAAGAACAAAACATTGGATTATTCTGAGGAATCCTAATCTGAATACCACTAAACATCTATGGAAAGAGTTTAAACTTGCAGTCTGGAGAAGCCACCCATCCAACCTAAGACAGCTGCAACAGTTTAATCAGGAATAGGCCAAAATACCTGTTAACAGGTCAAGCAGTCTCACGGGGAGCTACAAAAAACCTTTGATGTGATGATTCCCTCTCAGGTTTATGCAACAAAATATTAGGGTAAGTGGCCCATCATTTTTGTCCATCCCATTTGCATTTTTTCCATTATTTACAATATTATGGAGAATAAGAAAATCAAAAGTAAAGTCTGATTTCTATGAAATACAGAAAAAACAATGGTTGATACCAATTACTTTTACAACTTCAAGTCCCTTCAGATGAATAAGTGCATTCTTTGTATATAGAAGGGCAACAAGAAATTTGAGCACGTCAGCATGTGGATAAATACATGGCTGAACATGGTTGCACATCGATTTGGGATAGAAAGAAAAATGAGTAGAACGTGGTTTCGAGGAGACACAAGGTACAGATCATTCTCTTTAACTCATTGAGCCATCAGGACTCTCAGGTTAGGGCTTTCATAGTTGGAGGTTGGAAACCAACCCATAAATTTATCCCTGTAATGACACTTGACATTTCAATTTGCCATCCTAATTAAAGCAAGACGATATTGTGAACAGCAGTCCATCTGCAATGATGACTGTGAGCAAGCGTTGTGGTTCAAAGTGTAGTGACACAAAAGAATAAGCCATGACTTAGTCTTTATGACATAGGCATGGAAAAGAAATAAAAAGTGAGCAGTGAGAATTAGTGGGGTAATTAATGAGTTATCCTATCCCCGAGGCGAGTTTTATATAACTCAGGAAAGCTGTAACCCAAGGGGTCAAGTTTAGCTTCAACAATTAAATGCACCGCCAAATGGATAGCATCACAATGGGTAGCCCACTGGGACCAGCCTTGGCAAACATCTTTGCTGCTTTTCATGAAAAGAAGTTTTTCAGCGAGCTTCAAAAATGAGCTGTCTATTTTCAAGATGTTGACAACACATTTGCCATGTTCGGTTCAGAGCTGGAGTCTGAAATGTTCTATGAAAAACTTAATTCGTTACACCTGGCTCTTAAATTCACATTTGAAAAAGGAACAAAACAAGACCTTGAGTTTTCTTGATATTTTGTTGGAGAAAACAACACCAGATTTTTCATGTGTTTTGGGGAAACCTATGTTGAGTAATTGCGTTTCTCCATTTAATGTAGTGATTTAGTTTTATTTTCACTTCTATTTCTTTCATTCATTGGTTCAGTCTGTTGCTTTTTTCTGTTGTTTTTCCCCCTGCTTTATTTAGTTAATAAATTACACTTTTCAAGAAGCAAGAACTGTTTATTTGTGTCACATTGTGAACCCGTAGCTGAACCCCATTCACCTAAACTCATGAGACTGACCTGAGAGAGACTTTGTCCTTCATCGGATTGTGCTGCTCTACACAATAAGATTAAATCTTAATTGCATAGGGTGCATAGGGTGACATAGCTCAGTGGTAGAGCGGTCGTCTGACAAATGGAAGGTTACAGGTTCGATCCCTGGTCCTGCAGAAAACGTGTAGAGGTGTCCTTGAGCAAGACGCTGAACCCCTAACTGCTTCCCAAGCGCCATATGTTCGCAGTTCACTTCTTCTATACAATAGGATGGGTTAAAATGCAGAGAAATCAAAACTCCTAGTCCCACCAACACGTTCCATTCAGAAAATTCACACATTGGCAATGATTTGTTTTTGTTTTTATTCCTAATGATTTTCTAGTGTAGTGACCTGTTGTTGGTTTTGTTTGGTTGTTTTTACTTTTTTACTTTTTCCTGTATATAATGCAAGGGGCAGGGCCTTTTACATGTGCCAGGTTGGTGGTTACAGACTAACAAGAGTTTCTTGGCTCACAAAGTGGTGTCTTTACACCAGCTATATTGTGTAACATTACTACTATTAATCACCAAAAAGAGGTGAATCAGTTCAACTGGATCAGAAGTTTATTTGGAAGTGTTTCCAAATAAACTTCTGATCCAGTTCCTTAAAACTAATCTGTTAATAAATCTAGTTACTTGTGGGTATCACTTAGGTACTGGTGTTACTGGCATCCGATACATCTAACATGTCCGTCTGCTTATAGCTATATCCTCTCTCTGGTCATATCAAAATGTACCATGATATTCAAACAAATCAAAGCAACCTACATTATTATTGGCAAGTAGAATAAATGAAACAATGTTTAGATTTGGTTTTGCTATTTATAAGGGCACAGGTTAGGGTTGAGTGAAAGATATTTTAAAATGAATGTTACAATAAAAATATTCTACCTTTTAAACTGGGATACAATGATATTGGAATTCTCTATTCTGCTTCTCCCTTTAGAGAGAGGCAGAATTAAATGAAAAAGAAATGAAGAAGGAAAAACGTCTTTTCAGGAGCTGGGAATTCCTCCCATTCGTCTTGGGCAGAGTAAACTCGCAAAGCTTATTATGGTTATTCTGGCTTTGGGCCACTCCTGAAAAAAACTATTGGTAAAATGTGCCAATTTCGGTGCTGACAGATTTCCAAATAACTAGAATAAATGATTATTCAAACTGGTTCTATGCTTTCCATAGCTAACTTCATAGTGACACTGACAACTAAACGTCTACTGGCATGCGCCCTGCAGTGAACTAATGAAAAAACCGACAAAAATTTAAAAATGATTTAGACCCAAATGTGTAGAATAATTTCAAGCAAGTTATGACTGTTGGAATTGTGTTTAAGAGAAAAAAATTCACATTAACCTGAGCAGAGGTTATTTTTGATTAGATTTAAGATGCAGTTGTTGGAAAATAATTACTCAATTAACTCAAAATTATGTCGAGGATTTCTTATAAAAGTATAAGAGCAGACGGACAGTGGACAAGATTTTTCTCCAGAAATAATGCTGAAAAAAACACAGCCTGCATGACTCCCAGAGAATGAAGAAAAACTGTTTAAAGGCATTGATTCAGTAAATAAAGACATCTGACTGAGAATGATTCATACAAATTCAAAAGAAGTCAATTTTCTTTTATATTTGTCTTTGTATCTGTTCCTTTGTAAGTAGACACCGCTGCACGACTCTACATCTTCCAAGATAAGCAATAAAATACAAGACAAAAGCGAATTCACTCATTCTTGATATCAGCAAATATGACTAAGGTGGTGGTGAGCATCTTAATGATAATAATAATAATAATGATTCCCTTATCAGTCCCGCAAGGGGAAATTTTGGATTTCTCTGCATTTTTGACCCAACCTATTGTATAGGAGCAGTGAGCTGCCAACATATGGCGCTCGGGGAGCAGTTAGGGGTTCAGTGTCTTGCTCAAGGACACCTCCACATGCTGTATGCAAGACCGGGGATCAAACCTGCAACCTTCTGATTGTCAGACGACCGCTCTACCCACTGAGCTATACCGCCCTATCTTGCATCCTGTGAGCAGCTGTTTGTCACCTTTATCCCTGAATTGTCACGTCTTCATCTGCACTATGATCCACCAGGGCTTCTCCGTGATGGAAATGATCCACAATGATGTGAGCTGAATACTAATGACAAATTGAGGGGGGACGGACTGTGTGCTTTAGAAAAAGAACCCAAACAGGTGAAAAAGAAGTATATGCAAGGTCTCCACTGAGCAAAAATAAGCATGCCGACATTCAGAACATGAAAAAACACCTATGCCACCTGGGAAGAGGGAATCATATGAGTTTTGTTACAGCTGGCTGCACTCAGCAGGCCACAGATTTGGCTGACACCCTCTATTAGTCTTGGAAAACCATTTATCCTCTTATCACATTGCACTACCACAGCAATAACACAATCAAAGCATGCTTCATCATTCACTTGGGCTATTGTGGACAAAGTAGCAGCTCCTCAGTATGCCAAGCATGATTTCTGTTGTTAACATACAGCAAAGCTACATAACATTAGCATGTATGAGGAGACTGAATTTGACATTCTCTATAGGCGAGTGAGAAACTGTGGAGAAATTAACTAATCATGTTCAAAATTGATATGAATCTAAATGAGGAGGACTGAATCTAACAACTTGTCTCATAATAAAGTGCATGATGACGCTGCAAAAACTACAACTTAAATATGGTAGAGGTTATGTACTGAACAATATTTACTGCATTAGAAAGTTACAGGACATTAAAGAAACTGGAATGATTAGAAACTGCTGTAAAAAATGCCAGTAAATCTTTACATTTATTTCTCATAAATTCTATTAGCCATCTTACAATGCCCCCCCAAACCATGTTTTGACTCACAAAAAACAGTGAATTGGTTCAACTGGAAGGGAAGTTTATTCAAAAATGTTCTGTCACTCAAACAGGTGACATCTTCATCTGACCTAAGATGTCAGCTGTTTGAGTGACAAAAAGTTTCTGAATAAACTCTGATCCAGTTAAACCGATTCACCTTTTTTGTGATTCCCTTACCTAGATTATTGAGCATGCATCAAGACATGTTTTGACTCGACCCGTTGAGAGGTGCCTATTTTAGAGGGCTAGTGCAGTGGCCATTCAATATCACTAAACAAAACTAAGGAAGAGAGCATATAAACAACAGCATAGAAAAACAGACATCAGCATAGAAAAACAATGCCGACCCCAGTGTGCTAGAAGAAAAGCTCCATGACAGCCTTTCAAGGTGTTCCGTAGTTGTAATCCTCACTGGAGTCTGTCTGTTGTGCCTGATCCTGTTTAGCTGCCTCAAAGGGAGTGAAGAAAGTTTTAATGTTGGGTCAGAGCCTGGATGAATGATTGCCACTGCAGCACAACAAGTTCCTGCATCTCCCAGCATCCCCCTCTGCTGTAGCTGTCATACATACACACCCACCTGGGGCTGCCATCTTGACTTTGTTTTGATGAGGCCGCCTGAGCGGTAGGAGGACAGAGGGCAGATGGTAGAACCATAAGAGTGGCAGGGCCAACAAGGCTGGCTCAGCACCAGCTCTCTCTTTAAGTCTCACATAGCAGGAAGCCATCTTGATTTAGCTAGGGCTGCCAGATCTTAATTCCAATCACCTGGAGACTGAGAGCAGGGGAAAAGGCAATATGGACAAAGGGACTAGTGAAGACGGCTTAGACGGCCTACTCTCCCAACAGCCCCCTGCTTAGTGGCTCGCACTCGGCCAAACATCCCATTAGGAATATTGGCTTGAATCTTGGCCGAGTTCACAGTCTGTGGTACCAAATGCAATAACCTACTGGCAAACTTACAAATGGAGTTTTTGATGACAGCAGACATCAAAGAGAGAGGAGACTAAATAAACCCAGAAACAAGGAGGCTGTTAACACCTAGCATGAATCTTAGATGATCCGATCACAAGTAGACAGCTTGAAGTACATCGGTTCACACCTAGCATTAGAATGTGTCTCCACATATGTCTCGGGGGGAACAGCTGTGATTGGATCCTACTTCCCTGCTCTATATGCAAATAAACACGAACACCACTGTGGTTGGGGGTGTGGTTTAGCCTCCGCTGAGCAGAGGGAGGTGGGATTTGCGGGAAAGCACCACACCAACCCTCAACTAAAACCCCGTCTTCCTTTATCCCCCCAGCATATGTCACAATCACGTAGAAAAACATGTAAACATGGACAGAGACGCAATGTTAGAGGAGTCGAAACAACAGGGATTTAATAAAAGGAGACAACCTTGTTCACTGTGTGCCATCAGTTAGTATGACACATTTGACATCTGTTAAGCATGACTGTCAATTATTCTATCAAATTATGCTGTCATATAAAATTTGAAGTGCTCTTAAAAAGTAAAATAAATCATCCCATATGCCAACTGCACTTCTTTTATTTCCATTCCACTTTGTTGTGAGACACAACAGGGTTTTATAAAGTATTGTGTAAATAAAAATTATTATTCTGGTGATAAGTCCATGTCTATGCCCTCAGCATGGATACTAACCATGACACATAAAAATTGACCTCTCGTTCTGATGATGATTGTGGGTGAAGTTTCACATTTTTACAGTGGCCTGGATGCAGAAAAAGCATGTCAAACCAGATTGTTCCTTTTCCTCATTACATTGTCTCCAAGTGAATTAGTAGTGTCACACGCCAATTGCTTGCCTTCTTTCATTTTGTGCTCAAAATACACAGCAAGAATCGAAACTCATTCTTAAAGCTCATCATACGGGGAAATGTAAATGTCTGAACACTAGAGTTTGTAATTCGCAGCTCAAACCCTGTCAGGCTTGACCTAGTCACATCAGTTCAGGCTCAGATTTTTTAATCATTCCAGTAGCTTTGAGAGGATTGCGCTCTGTGCTGCGCTTGATATGTGAACTTGAACCTGAAGTTGAACTTGAATATGCCGGTGGATGGGGGCTTTTCCACAGATGTGGGTCTGATGTGTGCCAGAAATAAAAGAAGAGGTAAAAAAATAAAACACTCAAGTAAACCCAGAGGAGGTTTTGGAGGCCGCCTGGTCAAGTGACATCTTCTCCCTATGGCGTCTAAGCAGAAGATGTCAATCAACTAAGTAGTCCTTCAATGTGGCAGACGAAAGGTGTGTTTACACTTCAAATACGATGCATCTCAGGTACCTCCGGTTGTTATCTGGGACATATCAGGATCCATTGGGTACATTCACACCTGTACGTAGAGCTGTCTACTTGTAATCAAATCACCCAAGATGCATTCTAATTCTAGCTGTAAACAGCTTCAGAATGACAAATGAACTCATTCAAAATGACAACATACAGCAACTCCTGTCTCTTTAACTGATATAAATGAAAATTAACAGACTACAATTTGTCAAATTTATACAAGCAACAAAGGTGCATAAATGTGGGTATACGCAAACAAAGATTTTACAATTTCTATATGGAACAACAGCACTTACTGGGATGCTGCATTACCAATCCATATCCCAGTTTGAATGTTTTTCTGTTCATTTCTCCTGTTATTCACATTTTTAAACTTCAAAAGCAGGATGTCCAAAGCCGCTAACAGTGTTCACTTTTGGTCAATATGTGAGGAAATTAGAAAAACAGGCTAATTTAGAAGAAGGGAAGATTCGATATCGAACTCTCTACCCCACTACCACTACCGCTCTGCCCTCGAAACTTAGCACTGCTTCAGCCCTTATTACTACCCAGCAAGCCATTTTCTTCTACAGGGCCCCCAGATTGACCTAAAGCTCTATTTTCTCTGTGCCCATTTCTGGCTTCAAACATGCTTTGTGCGATAAGCAACAACAGAGCTTTCATGCCGTCAAAAATGAAGATGGTAAAAAAAAGGATTAGTGTTGACCATCAATGGTATAACAAAAGGAGCATGAAGGCAAGTTGCCTCCAGCCCCACGGTGGGGAAGTGTGAAGTGAGTATTTTATAACATCGCAGGCAGCAGCTCAATCTAATGTGCAACACAAAGCAATCCTCTCGGATATCCAGTCAGCCACCAGCAGAGCCAGGGAATCCTCTGTCAATGTTTCAATCTCCTATGACATGACTTAATTAAAGTGCCATAGCCTTTGTTTTGCTTCCTAAAATTAAATTGAATCATTAACGGGACAGATTTAATTACAGTCAGAACAGAATTGTGCGCATCAAATATGCACCTGGTAAACTTGGTGACTTATCAGTGATAGAGTGCACCCGCTTCAAAGTTGGGCATGGCAAGCTCGGGAAAGGAGTTCTGGTCTTAACCCTCTGTACTCAGTAAATGTGAGGCCGTCATTGTTAAGTGCTGTGATCTGTCACTAGAATAGTAAAGTGCTATATAAAAATAAATCCATTTACCATTTATCAGAAGCATCACAAAAAGGGAAGTTTATCATAGACAGGCCTATGCTTTAGATCAGGGGGTTCCCAAATGTTTTCAGGCTGTTCAACCACATGTGGGAATAGACCCAGGACCCACCAGATATTATGCACGCCTAAAGAAAGCTATAAATTTTCATTACTACTTGAAAAACTGAAATGATCAACTATGTTTCCAAGCTTTACATCTCATTCCAGTCTTTAGCAATAACCTGCTAATGCACAAATGAAACAGAAAAAGCATTCTAAGACTAAGCATTATCTTAGTGACATTTTTTACATAACAGAATCATCACATTACTTGTGTTGACTCAAAAATTAAAGCAATTGTTTTATTTTTAATTTAAATCCCGTTTCCAAATTAAATGTATTCATTTTGCACTTTCTCTGACCCGCCTGTTTCCCTACTGCAACCTGCTTATGGGCCAAAACCTAGTGTTTGAAAATCACTGGTGTCCCTACAATTGTACTCTTAACTGATAAAAAAGGAGAAGAGGCACAAACTGTTTAGGTGAGACATTACAAAAATAAATCATAAATAATCTTGCTGCAAAATTACAAAAATGGTGGTACAAGTGAAAAAAGAAGATGATGACAAACAGGGATGCACAAAAAGTGTGCATTATAGCTCAAACAAGATCAATGCTCAAAATGAAATTGCATAAAAACAACATAGCTCAAGCAAAAGAAAAAAATAGCCGTTATAGAGAAAGTGCCAACTGAAAATGAACAGTTAACTGATTATCAGTGGCTATGGTTGAGTCATCAGCCGTTAAGGTTGTGATTACCAGCATTGGATCAGATTCATTAAGTTATGTTATGAGAGCTAGACAGACCGCAGTCTTAAAAATTATTATCCATTGTGATCAACTCACTATTACATCATTGTTGGTAGGATATGATACAGTAAATGCTTTTCTCAGCAATATGTAATGGCTAATGTGAAAGAAAATAATAACCATAATAACATTACATTATTACAATACAGGCATTTAGCAGATGCTCTTATCCAGAGCGACGTACAACAAGTGCATAGACTCAAGGTACGAAAGATACTGGAGCAACACTACAGCTAGGTAACGATCTTAGTGCCAGAAGCAAACCACATGTGGTCCCATAGATCACGACTCAAACGCAAGGTCAACTAAGTAGACACTCCAACCAAAATAAAACTAATAAGATTGCACATGTCTAAACCAAGTATACCAAGAAAAATGGAATACGGCTTAAGTAACAATAATCTCATTTATAAGGACAATGCATGCCAGATTTAACCATCAAGCTAATTTTCCTCTGTTGTTCCAAGCAATTACAGATGCAGTGGCCTTCTCAAGGTCACTTCAACACACTTTATGGAGAAACTAGAGATCGAACCACCAACCTTCCAATTACAAGATGACCGCCCAACCTCCTGACCTATGCCCACCTTTTGTGAGTTGAACCAGTATGGGACATGTCAACAATCTGTAATTTTTTTACATAGATTATAGTTGTATAATTTTTGACTTCTTTGTGGCCTGAAATTATGGAAATAATACTCTGAACGAAACCGCATTTCTAATTGACATTGAAGATAGAAGTTTAATTAGCCCTTTACTTTATTTAAATCATCCATCCATCCATCCAATGAACTATAAAATGAACTATATTATGTAGTATTGTGAATTTTGCTGCTTCTTAACTATGAACTAAATGGAGCAGTGAGCATACAAAAAGGACTAAACTTCTAAAAAATCTAAACAATTCCTAAAATACGAGCATCAGCTGGCTCCATCCAGGGGCCGAGCATAAAAGTCAAGAGCAGGGCTGGAGAAAATGGCTTAGTATTGACGTTCCCCTCATGCCTCAGTAAACAGCAGCTGAGTGGCCAGAATTCTCTTCCTCTTATCTAAACACATCTGGAGATTGCACGCCTGTCCACTTTGAGTGACAGCACCTACTTCAGAGGGTTTGGTGTTGTGTACACCAAACGTCAGGCCTCTGCCAGACAACTGTCTATCAGTGCTCAACAAAGTGTGCATATAGGGGTAGATGGAAGATAGAAAAGAGGGCATGGAAAGAGCAAGAAGGAGACTGGGGTAAAGTGCTGCCTCAGGAAAGAGAAAATCCTCTTCTGACCCACAGGACCATGTTGCTCCCGAAGAGAGCTGTTGTTTCACCATTTAGCAGTTAGCAGCAGACAGCAACACACAGCTATCATAGCATGATAACATGGAGCATGTTTACATGCAAACAAACCACCCTATCATAAACTGATACAGACTCGGTCGTTAGAAATCATGTAGCCCGTTTCATCTGATTATCATTAAGGTCAAAATCGGGGTCAGTACATTCTAATTACAGAACCTACATTTTTGCTTAGTCTTTTGATTTTCTAGCAGTGGCTCAGCGGGTAGAGTGCCTGCCTGGAAGTCAGGCATAGCAGGTCCATATCCTGCCGTGGTGGCTCAGTAGACATGAGGCATTAAGTGTAAAAGTGCTTTGAGTGGTCGCTAGACTAGAAATGCGCTATGTAAGAAAACGTCTATTTACCATTTAAGACATGAATGGCATCATCGGCATATAATCAGCTTTTTGAAGTGATGCATGTGAAAGGTTACCCAATAAAGTGAATTGGATGTTGTTTGGCTATCACAAAGATGATAAAAAGACTGTGTTTTGTGGAGTATTGAAAAACATAAAAACTATTAATAGGTTGGGCATCTGTACCATCTCACTTTAATCAGTTAGTGCACTTTATGTTATGCCATTGACAGCGATCCTTACAGTAAGCAAGTTGAACATCTTCCTTTTCAACTTCTTCCTCTAATGTGAGGTCTATTGTTGTGTCTCACAATTAGTCGCCACATTGTGGGGGTGGGCACGAATTTTGATAGAGCTTGGGGTATTGAGGCTAGAAACCCTTCCTGACACCCCACGGTGGGTTCAAACCCACAACACCTGGCTCATCAGTTCCCAAAGTGTGCACTCTACCACTAAGCTACCACTAATGAAGAACAGAAAAGGAAAACCAAAACAACATAAAAACAAGCAGAGAAAGAGGTCAGATATGCTTGGTTGAGAACTGTAAGTACTACGTATTTTACCACAGAGATCTAGTTATACCAAACCATGTGAACCCTTTTATCAAAATATTAGTGTTATCTAATTACTCCCTGTAGTCCTGTCTTTTTAGGTTTCCGTGTAAATGTGTTCACTGTATTTGAGCCACAACCACATCACCACCTTTTCCACCCCTATTGTCTCACATAGAATAACTTGAATGCGCTTGGCCACCTCAGGTCAGAGGTTGGCTCACCACAACAAGCTCAGGTGCACACAGCTTAAAACAATCCCTTTACTGAGATGTACAGCTGCGTCAGCTCAGGAAAAAGACATGTCATCTTGTCTCAATCATTTTTTAAATTTTGTTAAACATGATGAAGCTCAAAGGAAACCGAAGAAAGCAAAGCTAAGAGTGTGAAAATTAACGGAACTGAGAGAGGAAGGTTTGAAATTAAGGTGGGCTTTTAGAAGCCACTTAAAACAGTCTAAAGATTCTGCAAATCTAAATGAGTGGGGATGATTCCAGAGATTTGGGGCTAAAACAGCAAAGGCATGTACACCCTTTATTTGCAGTTAGAGCAGGGGATAGATAAAAGACCAAGGTTTGAGGATTGGCGTGATTGGGAAGTCGAATGAGGAGTGATGAGATCACAAATATATCTGGGCATAAGATCATCCACTGCTTTAAAAGCTAAACAACAAAGTAAACAAAAGGATCTGTTAGGTTATTCGGAATTTCACTGGGAGCCAATGGAGGGATGAAAAAAAGGGTAATGGGGTAAATTCACACACACTCTACATAGGTGTATGAGAATTGGATTTCTTTCATTTAAATGGTCCTCTCAAGTTATAATCTCCCTCTTTGTCGAAGAAAACGTTTTATATTACACAGTAGTAAATTATTTCTTGCTTTAGCTATTGTTTTTGCCGTGTTGAATTCTATGAGATCCATTGACTTCAAGGTATGTGACATTAATAACAGCATATTAGTGTGTTTGGAAATTCCTACATTGTTTATTTTGCTCATCCTTTTTTTGCAGTATGCATAATAGATGGAGGACACTTTGTTTTTCATATCACTGTGATGGGTCATACATTTGTTTATCTACTGTTCCTTGGTCATGTTCCTGAGTTTATTTTGTAGCTTGTTGCCAAAGTTTGTGTAAATTTTCTGCATTAGCAGGATGGGATTTGTCAGATGATCTTTGTAAAGCTAATGGTTTTGATGAGTGCCTTTTTTAAGGTTTTGGTGAGTCAGGATTTAGGTGTTTTATTTGGCACTTAGACTGTATGGAACTAATAAGATGACTGCTTTGTTAACAGTTTCATTGAAAGCAGGGTGCAGTTTTTTGCATTGGGTTCAGTAAGAACACAATTCAATGAATGATTTTAGACACGATTAATGAATTTGGTGATGTTCATGTTGCCAAGTTCCCTACTGTAATCTTTCAATGTATTACAACATTATGAATAGACACATAAAATTGCACTAGCCTGCCTGCTCTCTGCTGCTCCAAATGCTTTCACTCATATGTTCTGTAACATCACCATAATAACTTTGCCACCACCACTTGTGGTGTTCCCAATCAATACATGCTACATCTTCGATTTGTAAGCCTGATAGATGGCCTTTATTCACACGTGACATGACATTGTCAAGATGCCTCATACTTTGAAGTATGGAGAGTCTAACTATAATCCAAACCGGCCGATTGAGCTCATCTGTTATGTATGGACTAAAAGTGGTTCCCTATTTCTTGAGTCTGGCAATTTTCCAGACGTTTTTAAATAAGCTTTCACTTTCACCAGTTTACAAACAAATCTACCACTTCAGACAATGGACTGCCATGTCAAAAACACAGATGCACTATTTGTGATTGGTTCAACCGCTCTCATAAACGTTTTTTGTTCAAGATTTGAAACTACTGTCATTCAAAAGCATCTCCGGGAGTGTTACTGGGTCTTCAGTCAGCAATTTGTTCATATAACCTTTAGGGAATATCAAATCTGCCTTGTGTTCACACATGATCCATATGGTCTATTGAGTAAACTGCATGAGTAAACAGGTTTTCACACTAGCAATATGTCCACAATAGTATGGATTAATTTGAAAATGCAATATATTCTTTCGGTTTTTGGTCCTTCAGCCACACTAAGCCAGCTTTGTCCATTACCAAAAATTGAGCTTTTCAAAAATACTCTTCAACATGGATGCATATGAAAACACTGGTCTTGTGTTGGACTGGGGAGCTTTTTCCAGAATGCTGAGGTATGAATGTCATTTAATCTCAGGTAAAGCTGCCGAGTCAAATTGCATCCGTTTCCACAGTTGTAAAGACCAGTGTTTTTCTAGTGTCCGCGGTATCAATACAGATGACAAACCTTTTGAAAATAATTTGTGAACAGAAAACTGTCTGACCCATTCTTGCTATGAGAATAACATTTTAGAATTTGTCAGTGTTCGTGTGGACATAGTCTAAAGACTTTAGCTGAAGGCCTCCATCTCTCCATTTCTCTTTCAGTCATTATCTAATCCGCCCAGTAAGTCTCTTTCACTCTCATTCTCCCTTTGTCTAGACTTATTTTTCTTCTTCTCTTTCTGTCTGCTTTCAGGCTTAACTTGAGCCCATGTCTTTCTTTCTCTCCCTCCCTCCTATGACCACTGTTCTCGTTTCTGGGTCGATCTCACCTCATCTACTAAATCAGTGTAGTATGACCAACTAAAATAGGACACCACTTCATAAACCATGCATTAATGCCCAATATTAATGCAAAACATTCCAATGCACCTTCATTATCATGCATCATTCCTTCAAAAGTTGTCAAGATGCTGACTGAATGCAGCACGAACAGTAATTAAGATCCCAAAGCCACTCAAGAGTGGCAGCTCAGAGTAACACCCACTCTGACAGCCTCTTCTCATTCAATAACTCAACCTTCAAGATGACAACCATTGTGTTTTACAGTGGTAGTCTTTATAGACAGAGACCATTTAGTCTTCATTCTGCATTTGAATTAAATATAACCATTTCCCAATATAACTCAAAAACCCTGAGGAGTTACTCAACTGTTTTAGTTTCCAGCTTACAACATCTGAAAAAGTGAGTAAAGCAAACAGTTCCTCTCATGGTTTATGAGAAGCAGAGTAGTGACTCAAAATCAATCCAGTTAAGATTCAAGCCTTCCTTGACTACTATAGCCAAGTCTGATTTTCCTGTAGTACAAACTGTGATTTATCCATACAATGTCCAAACACAAAAATAATATTTGAAAAAGTGACTTTGTTGCACAAAATACATTCCCTAGAAATCAAGGGTACATTAGCAGGTACCTCTAGCAGTAGGTTGGAGATAACGCAGATGCTAATCATCAACTTTATCTCATGTCTCTTCCTCTGTTAGTTAGACCACCTCTCTGTGGAGCAAAACACTAGAATTGCTCATCTAAATGAGCTATTCTCAGCTGCACTCCTTTCACACGAGCCTGTCTGGGTTTTGTGCAATCTATTTATTAGAATCTTGGTAGCCACAGAGCTCATTCAGTAGATAAACAGGAATAGTACAGACTGCCACTCTGAATTCCCTTCCAGTGAAAGTTCCCATGGCCAGGACATAGTAGATAGTAGGGAGGTGAGCAGTGGAGCATCTCTCCGTACAGTGCACACCGTCAGCATTTAGCATGCTCCATGACAAGTATCAGGGGGTGGCAAGCTTTTCTGTTTATGTTTACAAAGAGATTAGCTATGCACACACCCAAGCACACATGGATGGGGGCGGAATGTAAATTTGAACTGCAAATGAATATATGAATGTTCTAATCCAATTTGAACTACTTATTTGCTTTCTAAAACTTCAACAACTATATGGCCCTTTATAATAACTGGCCCAACTAAAAGCTGGTCTTCTGTGTTGCATGTGATGCAGTTTGTTCGTGACAAAACCCTTTTCCTATGTTGAAGAAGCTAATTACCCCTGCTCCTAAAAAGCCAAATGGAGATCAGTTTTTTCTCTACTCACTATAGACACGGAAGAGTAGGCACAATAATAAGAGGAACAATGCTGTACTTCACATGCTGATTGGTGATTTCATGTGATGCATTGTAGGTGTTTCGAAACAGCGGGGGTGGAATGCTATCATCAGAGGGAGATCCTGAAGTACCCTTCACCCCATGGCCACATGAATGCAGCCTCGGCAAAATAGAGAAGCAGGGAATGCTCTTAGGAGAGAATCAGGCCCACGCAAACCTTCACCCACTAAAGCAACGGCAACTTGACACACTCGGAAGGCAGCTTGGCACCCACACAGAGTGCAGTGGACGAGTGAGTGGTATATCAAGTCATTCAGTATACAAGAACAAGTTCTGTAATGTTAACATGTTATGCATACTTTTATTTAGCATTCATACGACTTAAATGTGTATTGTAAATATGAAATGAAACTCCCTTCAGAGTATCACTCACTGGAATATAAGCTTTCATTCTCCAAAGGCCACAAGCTTAAGTGTAGGAGGATTCCCCTCTGCAGAAGAACGCTGAATGCCTCAAGGCCAGAATAAGGAAGAAGCAACAGTGGTTATGTATTTCTTGAAGGTTAAAAATGTCAGATTTTGACACCCACAGCAAAACATTCAGAAGTGCCTCCATTGATTGTGAAGAAACATCTAATGGTAGATCAAAGTCAGTTGGTTGATTGGTTAGTTGGTTGTGTAATAAACCCACAAAGAAATATATTTTCATTTGTGGAAAAAGTTGTAATCGTACATCTATGAAATAAGACCAGTTGTTAAAACTGTTGAGTTGAATCAAATTAATTGAATAGAAATCCACTTCATGAAATCCCCAACATCCATACTGACATAGGAGTCACAACTCAACACTGTCATAACAGAACTTTGTTCTTTACTGCATCTAAATTTGTATAAAAGTACAAATTCCAAGATTTACAAGGGCAAAGCATTCTTAAAATTATCATATATTATAGTAACTTATTAAAGGGACACATAAATCGGCTAAATCTATGCTAGTTTTTATTGCTCTTGAATTATCAAACCTTTACCCTTGATCATACCACATATGATCATCTATGTCAATAAGTCACCAAAAATTAGTTTTTCCCTGTGCTTCTAGTTTACTACCTCTACATTCCTCTAACATGGATTCCATACTGAATACTCACCAACTTCCCAACTATCAGCTACTTTACAAGCTCAAGAAAATTACAAAGCTCAAAAAGTTCTAAATAGTTTGAATCAGGTCATCTGTGAGGTACTTAAGTCCCCGGTAAGGGACAGAGATGTGAATTGGGGTACTTGCACACAGATTTTGGCAAAATGATGCCAACATTGATAAAAAAGAAAAACATTTTCATCTTAGTGGGGACTTAAGTACCGTACATTCTTGACTTAGAACTGAAGATTAAATTCAGATGAATGTTGAAACATCCTGATTTTTAAAGCTACATTCAGATGACCCGATTCAAACTATTTTGATCTTTTGACTACCTGGATTATTGAGCATAAAAAGATGTTGTACAAGAGTCAACTTTGGGTGGTATTAGGGATAGCATAGCTCAGGGGAAAGAGTGGTAATCTAGTAAATCGTACACTGGTGGTTTGATCCCCAGCCCCTACAGAAAGCATGTCAAGCAAGACACTGAACTCATAACTGCTGCCAAGCACCACATGCCGGCTTTACTCACAGCTCCTATACGATAGGATGGGTTAAAATGCAAAGAAAAAAAATTCCCTCAGCCTTGGTTATGTGGAAAATCAAACAATATATTATCTATTCTAGTCATTGACCATCGATGTCCAATTGGATTTTTGTTCTGTTTTCCTAACGGCCTGATGACCATTCTGTGAATAACGTTGCAGTTACATAACAATGGATGTTTTCAGTTCTAAACTCACCTTTTTTCAAATTATTATTTTCTCGTCATCGCAGTATTGAGAAGTCTGTTTTATGTTTCACGGTCATTCCCCATGTTATGGGGCTGGACACCCCATTGTAGCTCTATTAACCTGAAAAGAACAGTGTCTCAATTGTGAACACACCTGTTTTCATTGACATTTTCAAAGAAAATTGTTAGTGTCAAGGAGTCTGACAAACTAGAGACAAGACTGACAGTTAAACAAGGAAGGATGAATACAGAAAGTACCATTCTCATATGTCTCCGCTTCTCAGGGTAGCATGCTGGTTGAAAAGGCCATCCAATTATTCAAAGATTTCATATCACATCCTGTATCAGCAGTAGATATCTAGAATACTGCTTTTCCACTGCATAGAACTTGCTCATAGAGATGGGTACTGAAACCTGGTATTAAATAGGCACTGGTTCTAAATGATTAAAGATCGTGGTATTGCCGACTTCTGTCATTAACAGTCATGCTATTGATATTGGAGAAATTAAAACAAATACATCTATTCATTTAGGCTACATAAACGTTATTTAGCATCTTTCATTGTACCAACATTTCTATTTTACAGTAGGATTAAGACATTTTTCTATGAAGCATTTTTGTTATCCCTAATGCAGAGAAGACGCCTCTCTTTCAGAGTATGTGCAACCCAAAGGGTGGTGTTCTCTCAGCCTCTCTCTCTCTGACATGTGCTTACTTGCCTGCTTGTATTCCATTGAATCTGATAATGACATCGGACATGACATAATAATCGAGATAGCAGAGTGGTATAGCGCATGCATCCAAATCAGGCTATCATGGGTTTGACCCCACCGCAGGGCAGCAGGAAACAGTATCCAGCCTTTATCCCACATACTCTATAAATTTGAGGCATACATTGTAAAAGTAGTTCGAGTGGTCACAGAAGCAAAAAAGTGCTATATAAAAATGACTCCATTTACCATCCCTCCTCATCAATGGAGTAACACCATGGTAAGAGGTGGAGACATACACATTGAGGTTTTTAGAGTTAGAGTGCCATAGTGGTTGTACAGTCACTCTCACGACTAGAGAAAACTCTCGGAAACTCCAGACTATTGAAGAACCACCTAATGTGTGTTGCCAACATGTTGCCTTTCTCTTAGATTGTGCTCCTCTAGCCTTCGTCTCTCTCACAGACACACACACACACGGGTATAACAAAATGAGGTATAAAATAAGTAAAGGTAGGAATATAAATCAACCAAGTATATGAAGCGATAGTAGGTGCATATATGATCGGTAGTCAAAGATAATCAGATATTGCAAATATGATAAGGTTGCACGTGTGTGTGTGTATTTGTGCGTACGTGTGCCATTTATTAAGAAGTCTTGTGTCCTGAGGAGAGAAGCTGCTCCTCAGTGTGCTGGTGTGTGTTCTGAGAGTCCTGGATGTCCTCCTGGATGGCAGCAGGGAGAACAGGCTGTTGTGTGGTGTGCTGGATCCTTCAGGACCCACAGGGACTTCCTGAGACACTGCTGGGTGTACAGCTCCTGCAGACTGGCCAGCTCACATCCAGTGATGTGCTGGGCTGTGTGAACAACCCTACCCAGGGCC
>OMLC01102570.1:10513-28604 GCA_900302585.1 Regalecus glesne | reverse complement strand
CTGCCCAGCCTACAGCTGAATGTTAGACGTTTCTGTAATGTGGCTGCTCATCTAACATGATTATCAATCTGCATATGAAATTAAACCGACTTAGTTTGGTTAGACTAAAATAGAGCCCAACATGGGCTCCCTTCTGAACTCCCTGGTATTCTTCTGTGACTTCTCATCTGACCTTTCTCCTGCAGATCTGCCAACACCATGGTTGCAGTGGAGTGGCTTTGCCACAGGGTGGCGCGTCTAGTGATCAACAGAACATATGTCTGCACGAAAAAAAGAACAGCCGCCTGCTGGCAGTCAGCGACACTGCAGGTAATTATGAGCCCTAACCTTGAGGAGATGGTGAAGCTTTACAGACATGACATCATACTGGTATGGATGTTGGACGGTAGCTCTCAATGATCCAACAGAGACCGAAGTAGATCACATGAAAGCTTTGATGATGACAATCTGCTTTTTCATGTGTTCACATTGGCATCAACCTCCATAGTTAGGGCTATTTCACACGTATGGCTGTCACCACCTCATGTGGTTTTGTATGCATGTGTTTCACATGTAACAAATACATAGTGAAACACATGTGCCACATGTATGTAGTTGGACTGTTAATATGTTCTGTTTTTACACCTTTATTTTAACATACTCGGTGTGCAGGCACTGTGAGGGTTCGATCTGGTCCTCCGTAACATTCACCAGCCAAACTTTTGAGTGACAAATAGAACAAGGGTCAGCAGAGTTTCATAGTTTTATTATTTGATCTGATTGGCTGTGTGTAGGAGTGGCATGGCTCGGTGGGTAGAACGGTCGCAGGTTCGATCCCCACACTTGCAAAGAAGCATGTCGGAGTGTCCTTGACCAAGACACTGCTCCCCTAAATGCTCTGCCCTGTGATAGACTGGCGACCTATATAGGGTGTACCCCACCTTTCCCCCAGCAGCAACCTGATTTCGGATAAGTGGTTGATGATGATGGATGGCTGTGTGTAGTTGATTGTCTGATGACATTGAGTATTTGGAAAGATGAGCAGCTGAGGGGAGCCTCTGTTGGAAAGAGTGACTGAAAGAAGACTAGAAAATACAAGATTTAAAATGCACAACTTTTATTAAGACGTGTCTGTGTTTGTTCAGGTGAGGATGCTGATCTGGACGCCGGACACCAGCTGCTCCATCTACGACAGGTACACAGACAGATCCAGACAAATGGACACCCAGACCCTGACGGACCCAGACAAACAGACACACAGACAAAGGGACAGGACGACACAGACAGACAAAGGGACACACACGGACCCAGACAAACGGACACCGGGACAGACAGAAGACAAGGACCCAGACAGACAGGACGACACGGACAAACCCAAACAGACGGGCACACAGACACACAGACCCAGACAAAGGGACACCGGGACGGACGGACCCGGACAGGACGACACGGACAGACCCAGACAGACAAAGGGACACCCAGACAGACAGACGACAAGGACCCAGACAGACAGGACGACACGGACAAACCCAAACAGACAAAGGGGCACCCAGACCCCGACAAACAGACGGGCACACAGACACCGGGACAGACCGACCCAGACACACCCAAACAGACGGGCACAAAGACCCAGACAGACAGACGACAAGGACCCAGACAGACAAAGGGGCACCGGGACGGACGGACCCGGACAGGACGACACGGACAAACCCAAACAGACGGGCACACAGACACAGACAAAGGGACACCCAGACCCCGACAAACAGACGGGCACACAGACCCAGACGACAAGGACCCAGACAGACAGGACGACACGGACAAACCCAAACAGACAAAGGGGCACCGGGACGGACGGACCCGGACAGGACGACACGGACAGACAAAGGGACACCGGGACAAGCAGACGCAGACAACACAGGCTCTCTGTGTCTTTCCATCTGTCTAACAGAGACATGCTAAGATTAAATGAGACACACACACTCAGAGGCTATCTTTAAGTGTGCCTGTCTTTTTGTGCATGTTTCTTTCTGTCTGACAGGCAGGCAGATGGAATAACAGACAGACTGCGACACAGACAGCCTGCAGACACAAGACCCATACTCACCTGCTGAACAGTCCATCTCTCCTCAGGGGTGAGCAGCTGGTTCTGGTACGTCAGCAGTGGTGTGTTCAGATGGGGACACATATCGCCATCCGCAGGACAAACGGCAGATATCGGCGTAGAGACCCAGAGGTGAAGCTGAACAGTGATGGACTGAGCCTCTGAAACAGGAAGTGGACTCACATGGAGGGAAAGTGACCTGGTCTGTTCAGCCATGAAGAGGCAGATGACATGAATCCCATCTGGGGTCCCACCTTGATTGACATTCATGATACTGAGGCGAATGAACCTTGCGGCTTGTTCCCCTCCATTGTCCACCTAGAATGTTACAAAAAACAGTGGTTAACTCTTAATGGTTGCTATGAATAAAGTATTGATGTTATTCACCATGACTTTGACTTAAGAGCTTAACATCCAAATCACTCCTGAGTCATGTTCAAGTCTCTGACATTTACAGTAACTTGGGTGAAGTACAGATACTCTGACCAAAAATCTACCAAATCTATCTGGCATCCTATAACTACTGTTCCAACAACATGTCAGCATGTCCACCTTAAGCACCTCTCCTTTCCATGGAAAGTGTGGAGATGAAGTTTAACTATATCAATTTGATATAATATTGACTTTTAGTCAAGTCAAACTTCATTCATATAGCACATTTCATGTACAAGGCAGCATGATTTGCTCTATGCAAAGTAACTACACTCAAAATACAATCCTATAAGTGCAGATGTCGAAAATAAATATGCACATCACAAGGTGTAAGTGCAGTCGTACAGGAATCGGAACAGAATATACTACTACGACTTTCAACTGCTCCCATTAGTGTTTACCACATTGGATCATCATCTCTATCTCTTCCTGTCCTCTACATCTTACTCTGCCACAACAGCCACCTAAATGTCCTCCCTCACCACATCATCAACCTCCTCTTTGGTCTTCTCTCTCTTCTTGCCTAGCAGCTCAATATTCACCATATTTCTCCCAGTATACCAGCATCTCTCCTCCACACATGTCAAAACCATCCAACCTGAGCTGTCCCTCTAATATACTTGTTCCTAATCTTGTCCTTCTTCATCACTCCCAATGTAAACCTCAGCAGCATCAACTCTGCCACCTCCAGCTCCTGATTTTTTTTGCCAGTGCTACAGTCTCCAAACCATACAACATAGCTGGTCTCACCACCATCTTGTAAACCTTCCCTTTCACCCTTGCTGGTACTTTTCTGTCACACATCACTCCTGACAATCTTCTCTACCTATTCCACCCTGCCTACACTCTATTACTCACCTCTATTCTACACTCCCCTTTACTTTGGAGAGCTGACCCCAAGTATTTAAACTCATCCACCTTCTTCACCACTATTCCTCTGTCTCCAGTCTTGTTCTGATATGTGTATTCTGTCTTGCTCCTACTGACTTTCATTCCTCCACCTCTCCAGACTCAACTCAACCTGCTCACTACTCTCACTACAGATCACAATGTCATCCACAAGCAACCCCTGCCTGATCTTATCTGTCAACCTGTCCATCACTATTGCAAACAAGAAAGGGTTCAAAGCCAATCCTTGATGTAACCCCGCCTCCACCTTGAGCCTATCCGTCACTCCTATGCTACTAATATACAAATAATGAAATTCACAATACACACACCAAATGCCTAGCTGCAGGATGCTGGGGAAAATAAGGTCTTTAACTTACTTACTTGTAAAGCTGTTCAGTGTGCTGTGGCCCCCAGTCCTCAGGCAGGGTCTTCCGTCTGTTTAGGTCAGAAATTTAGAATTAACTACAGGCAAAAACAACCATCACTACCAACTATCACTTCAACTAGCTTCTATACTGGCATGACAAAGTGCACCATGTTGCCAAACCATCATCTTTATCCCTCACCCAATTAGAAAGACTGGGAGCACTGGAACCTGAGGTGTTATCTGAGACAGGCCTTAAAACCAGTCCAGGCCATTATAGAGAAACACTGTTAGGGTGTTGGCACGTTAGCCTGCAGATGTGATGAGTTTTCAATCAAATTATTGAATTATGTAGGAAATGATTTATTATTGAAACTAAAGATGAGCAGCATAATCACTGGTAAAGTTTTCAACCAACACTTCTTACTCAAACTCTTTCTTTAGAGAGTTATCCTTAAAGTCAACCTGTAAACTGCCTGATGTACTCAGAAGAGCTGAATAGGACTCAGAGAAAGAAAGTGTGTTGGCTTCATTCTAAGGCATTTGGATCTCTTCATGTGAGCTGCAGAGGCTGGCTGAAGCATTAAGCCAAGGCAGATGTGGACAGTCTGCATGTCCACACAGCTCTGCTGAGCTGCTCAGACTGGAAGGATGCTCACTCATCTTGCATTAGCAAAGAATTCTAGGAATTGTTTTTCAGCACTTTTTATCAATGAAGGATTAACTCCTGACTAAAGATAATAATAAAAATAAATTAATTTACAGCATCTCAAGAGGTGAATAAAGTACATCTACTATGACACTGTAATCAAATAATTTTATCCCAGAGAAACACAGGAGGGCGACACAAAGGTACCTACTTCTCTAGCAGCAGAAACACTTCCTGTGCTCCAGAGAGAGATGGTCTGCTGTGGAACATGTCAGACAATGAGGAGTGGGTCTTCTCTGAGCTGTCAGTAGATGTCGAGGAGACACTGGGTCATCTTCCTCTCAGTCCCATGGGCCTCTGAGATCCTTAACTCCTGAATCTGCTGCAACAAGACCTGATGGCAAAAGGAGGGTCATGGGAGGTCAGGGATGAGTCATGAATCAAACATAAATGAACGAGACCAGATGAAAAAGATCTTACCTCAGCTCCTTCAACGCCCATTTCAAACCCAAATCCTGTCCTCTGCTAGTGGAGCCTCTCTTCTACGGAGCCTCCTGTGGCAGCGTCTGGGCACAGAGAACAAAGAAAATTTAAAATATTAAAGTATAAATACAAACTCATCATTTGAGTCACCTCCCTTTATAGGAGCACAACATGGACTATATGTAATCTGGACACCAGCTGATTTCTGACTGGAATCAACTGGATCAGAATTTTATTCAGTCTAAGACTGAAGATGTCACCTGTTTGAGTGACGAAACGTTTCTGAATAAATTTCTGATCCAGTTGAACCGATTCACCTCTTTATGTAACATGGATGATCTTCTATCCACCTGTTGTGTAAATATCTTATGGAAGTACCAATAGACATCCACTAGATATCACATTATCCACATGGAGGTGTACCAAGACCCGATTTCGGATAAGCGGTTGACAATGGATGGATATGGAGATGTTCAGCCAGAAATATGCTGATTTTATCATTATCAGCTAGTCCTATGAAACAGTACTATGTAGGGGGTGAGCGTACTTCTCACACACAGCTCTGATGGCAGCCAGCAGGTCATAGATCCACTGGCCCACCTGTGATGAGGGGGTGCTGGGTAATCTTCCATCTTCACTCCTCTTCGGCAGGCTAATCCTCTGGAGTCGTCCTGTGCTTGTCAACTCAACCAGTTGCACGCTGTCTGCAGAAAAAGCACATCACAGAAAAACACAACACAAACAAACAAGTCAAATGGCTTCCACCAACTCAACATAATAACTTGCTGATAAATAAGACAACACAGAATTAACCCTAGAAAGTATGGAAATCAATGTACAATGGAAATCTACATATTCACTCATACCTTGAGAGTAGAAGCAAGTTAACACAATAAACTCCATTCTGACAGGCAGCATTGAGGAGATATGCATCAGGACTCTGAACCAGATCCTCCACAGGCCAAAGAAAATGTAAAGTTGCCTAAGATGAGGAAAACCAAGTCACCATAAAAATGAAACGCCAATAACAACATCAACCAAATTTAACATTTAGTTTGGAGAGGGGATGGAGAGGTCAACATGTGAAGTTAAGTAAAGTTATGGGTTGAACGATACAGAAAGTAAGACAATCTCATGTCATCATGAATATATAGTATGATGACAAAGCTTTTGCTAATTTCCTATTATGGGACTAATAAAATAATTTCTTATCTTATAACCAAACAAACTATTTCCCAGCTTTTTTATTCGTTACCATGGTCCCTAAATTAATGTAGAAATGCAGGACATGGAATCCAAATTGTTTTTTCCCCTTGGGGACAACCCCAAGACCCGTTTCATTGTGTGTCCCCCCCCCCATTTCTCATACAAAAATTACACCCTAAAATACAGGTGATATCGTTAACATGTCATTTACATGTGACAAGCGGAGAAGAAATGAAGAGACGGAGGCCTTCACCATTACAGGCATTTAGCAGACGCTCTTATCCAAAACGACGTACAAGTGCATAGTGCACACCACCAGTTTGTGAATGTGAGGCGTATGGGTGGATAGATAGGTAGATAGACAGATAGATAAATAGATAGATAGATAAGACTTACCGGGACATATTTGTGTCGAGTGCTCGGTGAGAAGTGGAGTTCGGTGGTTCAGCGTAACAGGACATGTGCCTCTGGTCATTAGGACTCTCGTTCCGTTTGTGGACAACGTGGATACTGCAGAGTGGAACTCTATCCACATATTCACAACATAATGGCGAGGACACACACGCTGGACAAAAGCATCTCGGTTTAACTGGTTTAAAATGAGCGCCTTTGGTTCACAAAAACATTCCCTGCAAACCGAATTATGTCTTTTACACGAAGCAAGCGTCTCCACAAACCGGAAGGGCGAGTCCGCGCATTCCCATTAACCTGCTAGAATGACCACCTGTTGCAGCTGAACAGGTATAGCGGAAGTAATATTTACAGCAATGCATTCTGGTATGTGTAGGCCCTGTGGGGGAGGCCCTTTGAACAGGAGCATCCATATTTCTCGTCACCTTCATGCAAGGAGGACTTCATTGCTTCAATGGACTTCATTACTCATCAGTACTGATGATAAAATAAACAAAACCATCTGTAAAATGTTCCTGCAAGAGAAGCCTCCGAGTTGCTCATATGCAGGCAGATCAGTGAACAATAGAAGACTGGATGAACGAGGCAGCCCCCTATATGTGAGAGAGCGGTTTTATGGACTTCAGCAGTAGAATTTATCCAGGATGCCAAGAGAAACATGCTTCTCTCATTCTCACAGACTATCTCTGTGACTTTAATAAACGCATTGAAACATCCTCGTTGTCTCGTTCTGTATTCTGCATTTGTATTACATGACATCTTGCTGTCTGCTGGCTGTCTTCCTAGTTTCTCATAAGAAACAGCGCCACTCCTCTTAAGGTGAATGAGGGTATTGCGTTCCTGTGGTAGTCCAAGAGTGAGGGATTGACTGTGACATGTTTCATCTGTAGGCTCCTTAAAACCAGAGTGTGTGGCTTTGCCATGCTGTGTATTGTTGTAGGTTATTCCCAGACTATGTATAGACAGGTGTGTAAGTCCCATATGTTTGATACGTGCGTTGCTTCTTTTTGATGCGAATAAATGTGGTTTTATTACAGCATGATGGCAGCTTGTTGTATCCCACCTCTATGTGTATCCATAGGCTTCTTCAAATCTGTTTACTCTGTGTGTAAAATGATAATTATCAGTTACATGTCCCATTAGGCCCTATTTTAGAGGACCGTCTTTAGTTTGGCTTCCTTCAGTGGTCACTGTCACCCATGTCTTGTACTTACTGCTTCATCAGTGTGTCTGTGGTCACGGTAGCTCAGCGGCAGACCTGAGCTTCTCCTACGTCTAGAGGAACTACTGCCGGTCAGTCTCCCAGCACACAGCAGTAATCAGATTATCTGCAAGAAGAAAAGGATTTCGGGACACGAAGTATTGATTCAACTGTGTTCAGCCTGTAGATGATGAACCCGGCCCTGCTCTCCCAACACAGCCCCTTTGGGATCGTTTTATTTTATGTTGTTTTTAATCACTCGGTTTTATAATGCACATAAATTTGTTTTTACATTTCTTTATATCACATTCTGCATTTCATATGTAGTTTTTTCAATGCCTTGAGCAATTTGAATTGCCATTGTGTGTGAAATGTGTTGCACAAATAGAGCTGCCTTGCCTCCAGCAGGAAAGTGACTTGTGCTGAGGAAAGTTGATAAAAAATATCCATAAAACTAGCGAGAGTGAGAGAAAACGAATAACAGAAGTAATAAGCATAATAAACTCCTGCCAGGTAAAGCCCGGCGGTCAGTTCAGCTTCTGACAGCTGATTCGGGCGCAGCATCCACTCTACGAGGACAGGCTGGTCACGTCTGATCTATGTGTGATCCTCCGAGTTCATCTACCACAGAGCTTGACCCAACACGCCATAGGACTGAAGTCCCAGTCCAGGCAACTCTTTCCCATCCATCTCCACTCCTCTTCACTGGGGGCTTTACTGAAAGAGAACAAATGAACGTAAGTAGACTAAAGGACAGAGAAAAATGATGAAAATGTGGGCTTTTTAACAACAGCAACAGTAATAACAATAATAATAATAATTGTTCCTTATCAGTTTCACAAGGGGAAATTTGCAATCCTCTGCATCTGACCCATCCTGTTGTATCAGAGCAGTGAGCAGCCACAATGTGAGGAATTAGGGCTTCAGTGTCTTACTCGAGGACACCCCAACATGCTTTCTTCCATCAAGCCTGTAACCATCTGATTGCCAGACAACCGCTCTACCCCCTGAGGTACACCGTCCTTTGTGAATCTTTTTTAATGTAAATCCATAGTATGAGTGTTGTAAATTAATTGCCGGCAAGGTAAGAAGCGACATGACCGGTGACTGCAAGTCACTTCAAAGCTTTTTCAAAGCAAGTAGTCATGGAAACTCTGAACCCATATTTTCACACAGGTCAGCATCCTGCACACAGTAGATTTGTTTACAGGGGAGTGTTCGGCTCAGCCCCGAGTACAGGGTAAGAGGAGTTTATCCATATTTTATGAATTTTCACCAATACAAACCTGCTGCCCCAGACAGCATCCCTTCCCGTGTCCTCGAGGCATGTTACACCCAGCCATCTCAGGTTCTCACTGACATTTGGACTCGTCCTGCTCACTGTCTATGGTCCCACAATGTCTTAAGAAATCCACCATAATTCACTTAAGCATACTAGGATTCTGCTGTGTTTGGACTGATCGACTTGTGCAAAATGTTTCACCGCCTCACATGGAAAGGTCTCCAGACGCACTGAAGCGGATGCTGTCTGAACAAGACAGAAACTGTGAATTCTCCGTCTCTTAGAGAGACTTGAAACAAGCCACAGGGGCGCTCGGCCTTCTGCATAGATGAACTCAGAGTCAGCCGATTCACACACTGTTAACATGGCTGATATTTCCTAGGCTCAGCTGGCATCTTTCTTTTCTTCCATTAATATCTTCAATTGTCAGCCAACATTCCTCTCTCCATTTTTCATCTTCTGGGGCGGTACAGTGGTGGACTGGTTACCACTCGTGATGCATGTTCAATAATCCAGGTAGATGAATCACAAAAAGAGGTGAATCGGTTCAACTGGATCAGAAGTTTATTCAGAAATTCCGAATAAACTTTCGACTCTGTTGAACCAATTCACCTCTTTTTGTGACTGGTTACCACTGTTGCCTCGCAGTAAGAAGGTCCTGGGTTGAATCCCATCCCAGGTCTTTTCTGTGTGGAGTTTGCATGTTCTCCCCATGTCTGTGAGGGTTTCCTCCGGAGGCTCCAGTTTCCTTACACCATCTAAAAGACATTCATGTTAGGGTTAATACTACTGCCTTGTGCCCCTGAGCAAGACAATAGGAAAAAAGAGCCGGAGTTGATACCTGGGTGCTGCAGCTATACAACAGGATTGGGTTAAAAGCAGAGAACACATTTAATTGTATGCATGAAAGATGAGCGGTGTGTTTTACATGTCATGATTAATCCTCATGTTGTGGGGGTGGGGTCCGGGGGCTTTAAGGCTGGATGACAGGCTGGATTGAAAGAGACAAGACTATAATTCGCATGGTAACAAGGGCAATTATCCACTCAGTAAGCCTTTCCACCCATATATTCAGCCCGTATCAGTCTACGTTTATGACTGTAATAATAACGCCAAGCAGATCCATGTTATTCCACTGCTTGTTTACAGTGGACATGGCTAAGGACATAAATGTTAGCATGGCTAATATGCTAGCGGTTAACAAAAGTAGGAGTTAGAGTTTTCATGTGGTTCAAATGCTAGGAACGTCTAAAAATTAAAAAGGTAATATGCAGTATTTCTCTTTCCTCTGTCCAATCTCACCTCGCTATGTGCATCTAGCAGGGCAGAACAACACGCTACTTTCAGACAACTTCCTGGTTCAAGAAGAAACTTTATTTATACGTCATTGTACATACATACAACGACATTCATTCCCCGGGAACTGACAAGCCAGACGCTACAGGTTTGAACCCACTGCGGGGCATCAGGAGGGGCATCTGGCCTTAATCCCCTGAGCTACATCTTTGTCCACCTGTAATGTGAAGACCAATCGTGACATGTAAAACAGACCTCTCTCGTAACTAGTTCCTACTTTGTGGGGACTTAGATGGAGTTTGGGGAATTCAGGTCAGATGCACTCCCAAACACCCCATAGTGGGTTCGAACCCACAACATCTGGCTTGGAAAATGACGAGCCAGTTGTTTCAGGTTCGAAACCCTACTTTGTTAACTTTAAAGGTGACTTTCAGTGAATGTGGAGAACGTGACAAGCACCGAGTAAAGAGTTTACACTGAAACAGAAAACAAACCCACAAACAAACCCTCAGCAGGGATTTATTTATTTGGACAGATGAAGAATAGTTTTTTTTTCCACTGTCTGTAAAATAATTTATCAATTGACCTTTTTTGATGCCATCAATGAGAATTTTGCTCTCCAAGTCTTCGCATGAATAATCAATTATTATTTCAGCATTAACGAGCCAGACAAAGACCACAGTGACCTTTGCTTCTGTCAAAATGTCCCTTCTCTCCCCCGTGGGCCAAAATTATTTCATCCAATTTCAGCAGAGGAAAAATGAATGAGTTACTGGTGTGTCTTAATGGATTGATTTGTTGGGAACACTGGATAAATAAAATTAATAAGATTTGCAAATACTCAGCAACATGCCAACAGATACTCTGTGCAGTCCTCTCACTAGGCAGTGTGCTCTGCCAGCAGGCAAAATGAACCACAGCTCCAGTCACACAATTACAGTCTCTCTGGTTACGTGGATCCTTTTTATGGGATGTTGATAGACCCCAAGAGGTGTTTGATGGCTGAAAACACACAGTGGCAGTTCTTTATGTAATCCCACAGTAACTAAAGTGTGATTCAGTATCTCCAGCTCAAATCCCATCATCAACCACTTATTCAATGTAGAGTCACAGAGGTAGCAGATCTCAGCCAGGAACTCCAAGTTTTCCTTCTCTGCATCAATCAGCTCTGACTGGGGAATCTCAATGCGTTCCCAGGCCAGTGTGGAGATATAACCCATTTCACTATAATGGTTTTGTTAAAGGAGCGACATAGCCCAGGACCTGGGAGGTCATCTAGTATTCAGAAGATTGGTGGTTGAAGTCGAAGTGTCCTTGAGCAAGACACTGAACCCCTGACTACTCAGGCTCTGTGATGGAATGGCAATCTATCTGGGATGTTTCTCCACCTTTCACCCAATGAGCTCTGTGATAGGCTCCAGCATGACTCCATGACCTGAATTCAGATAAGTGGTTGATGACAGTTGGACGGTGGGTTGGAAAGATGGTTTTGTGACATCCTGGTCATATTATGATGAACAGACTTCAACACATTTAGGTGCAAATAAATATTGCTCATGATATTCTAGTGGGTATGAGGTGAAGTGAGGAAGGTGTCCTCTCACCTCAGTGTTTTGATAGGATATCATTCATCAGAGGGCTTCTCCAATGCAGACTTTATACTGTCAGCACACCTGCTGCTATCGCTAGCAATGCAGGATGAATGGTGTCACCTTGTAGATTTCACAAAAACGTGTCCTCCCCTTTTCACCAGAGAGAGAGGTTTGTGACCCCCCCACCCATATATTTCATGCTCCTGGAGATTTCATGTGTTTTTGTCCTCAAGTAGAAGGCAGAAATTACTATGAACCCACACAAGTATAAGTTCATCCAACCCTGAATGAGCTAATGCCTTGGCGCCAATGTAAAACGTGTGCTGGAGTCAATAATAACACTGCTGGCCAGTCCTTACTGGAGCTCTGAGTTCCTACCATTACCTCTCCCCTACCTGATATGCTACAGACCCTCGCATAAACCAAAACAAAACCCAGCAATTACCCCTTATCTTCACATTCAGCCAGCAACAGCCAGCACTGAAATGAGTTCATGATCCACGGTTGCAGTGTTTTTAATCACACCCAAACCATTAGCCGTCAAGAGACCCTGCAGCTGTGGTACGCCCCCCCCAGCTCACACTAGAGCTCATCTCATCATTATGGGAGCCTCAATTGGTGCAGTTGAGCTTAATAACTAGGGGCTGCTATTGAGGGTAGATATTGAAAAGGGCATTAACAAAGATATTGAGGATGGATTTCTGCTTTTCACAGTACATAACAAAGGACTTGCACTTTTAGACTTGGATCAAAACGTTACATTGAATACAATGATCGGATTTAATTTCAAGTCATAGGATGAACTGGTGGGTTTAGAAAGTCTGCTTCACTTCTGGAGTACAGTGATTTAGTTTTATCATTGCAAACTCGTCCATTTATCCATTCCAACCACTTACTTGTATGTCCTACAATAAACGCTCAGTCCCAAATAAACACCTCCCTCTTATAAACACTACGCCATGCCAATAAAAGTCTAATAAACACCACAGCCTTTATTAGAGGACATACGGTATCTGGAGCCTATCCCAGTGCTCATTGGGTGAAAGGGAGAGAAACACCCTGGACAGAGACACCTCCCCATCTCAAGTCTTGAGAAGTCAGGGGTTCAGTGTCTTGCTCAAGGACACTTTGACATCCACTGTGTAGGGGCCGGGGATTGAACTACTAATCTACTGCTCTGCCAGGGTCATACAGAGAGTTTTTGAGGGGCAGGGGCTCAAAATTCAAAAAGCAGACCAAAAAAAATGATTTTTTTTTTAACATAGGTTAACTTATATATTGAATTACAGTAACACTTACCCAAAACATTATTATTAAACACATTATTTCTGAAATTTTGAAGTATAATTTCATTCTTTGTTGATGTCATGGAGACCCACACAGAGGAGAACCTGCAGTCCTCAGACTGGACTCGGTTCATGGACTAGAACTGCAGACTGTTCTACAGCAATATGCCATACGTTTGGACCAGGACTCACCTGTGGCTGGCAGTTCGCTACACGCATCTTCGCTCTCGACAGACTCATTTGCTACTCCGTCTGCGATGGGGAAGAATATTTTGGGAAGGTTGGAGGTGTCTGGTCCCAGGACAATGGGATTGTCGCTATAGTGATGGGGTGGAGTAAAATAAAAGATTGTGAGCCGTGGTTTTGGCAGACAACAGGTGAAAAAAATAGTTAACCTTTACTGCAAAGTTCCTTTCTGTACAGTAGACGTCAATGACAAGACAGGGATTATATTGAGGAATGAGGAAAAGAGCTGGAGTTCTCCTCCCATCCTACCTTTCACTGAGGCCACACAGGAAGTTGAAGGTGTGCACAGCTTCCTCCTTGTCCTCATTTAGAGGGACCCAGAGATGGAGGGACGAAGCATTAGTGAGGCTGCACATCGCTGGAGTCCACATGACACCTGATCTCCTAACCGTTCAGCTCTTGACCTTTGAAGAGGTACTCCCCCCCTCACCCCTGTCTCAGTCTTTATTCTCCCTGTTGTCCTGTCAAGGTGAGGCATCAATTCTATGGAGACAGTCTTAACAGTGAAATATCTTCGTGTCACAGAAAAGGTGAACCAGTTCGTCTGGACACACGATGCTCACGGAGAGAAACGTCTCATCCCTCGTACAGGTGACCTCTCCAGTCTCAGCTGACTGCAGCCATCCCCACCTTATTCACAATGCAGTGGCATAATGAGCAAACATGACTGGTCTCATATGCAGACCACTGTGACAGGGGGGGGTCATCTAGTAATCAGGTGATTAGTGGTTTAATTCCTAGCTCCTGCAGGTTGAGTGTCAACGTGCCCTTGAGCAAGACACTGAACCCCCCTAACTACTATAGCCCTGTGATGGAATGGTGACCAGTCCAGTGGGTTTCCCCCACCTTTTGCCCAATGAGCACTTGGGACTGGCTCCGGCACGACTGACTCCATGACCTGGTTTCAGATGATGGATGGATTGCCGTGACCATTGCAGGGGTCATGTCTACAGCAGAAATCGGTCCACCCCAAGGATCAGGTCCTCTGGGACAAGGAGAGCAATATGGAACACGCTGTTAAGTGCTGGGAGGATTGCTGTGATTTGCTGCAGTGGTTCAACAGTAGAGCATGTACCTCCGGGCATTGTGGGTTCAGCCCTACCGCAGGCCATCGGGAAAGGGGCATCCAGCCTTAATCCCTGATGCTTAGTAAATGTGTGGCATATGTTGTAAAGAGCCCTGAGCAGTCACTAGACTAGAACCCTGCTGTATAAAAATGAATCCATTAACACCAGAGACACCAGACAGGTGCTAACCAAGATGATGGCACAACACAGAGGATCTAACACAAGGGTGGGCAACATGATGGGTGCAGGTTTTTATTCCAACCAGGCACTTACACACCCGAGTCTACAAATCAAAGTGCTTACTCCACTTTCTACATCCATCCATCAACAACCTAGTGGGCACTCAAAGATGAGGATGTGCACATCGTTGATAGGGAGACAGGCTGGTTTGAACAGGGTGTCACATAGGCCACAACTGCCTCGACTCTGTTATCTCCTAGCCTTAACTGTTGAGCATACAGACAAATATTTACATAGCTGTAATAAAAAAACAAGTCTGACTCTCGGAGTGGTGCCGAGCCAGCTTCCACCCTGTTCTGACCTGATCTGCTAGACATTAACCTCAAAATGCACCATTTTCTTATTGTTTGCCTCGTTTTAAGCCGTTTTTGACACGCCTTACTGTCAATCAGCTTGATCCTAATGAGTTCCAACATGCTGCATGCTCACAGTATTGACCGTGATGCGGAATTATGTGGGCTATTAATATTGAAATGGACGTGTTCACTCTGGGTTGAGTAGTGGTGATTTGACTGATGGCTTCTGTTGAACCCGTCTGACTCATGATAAATAGTACAGGCCTGGAGGTTTCGTCTTTTAAAGCTGACTACTGCCACCTAGTGGACAAGCCCCAGTATGCATCTCCAACGTGACTCAACACTGAATCCTAATTAATCCACCAATAACTTAAGGTAAAGATGGGTTCGTTAATTGATGCGATTAATTCATCAGAGGTGTGTGTCCTAAAAGACACCCAAAGCTAACACGGAGCCTTCACAAACCAGTTTTCATGTTTGGTGTGGAGGAGAGGAGCCATGAATATGAATCCTATCCCTCGGTCATAGCCATGTCTAACCTTTGAGAGTTCTCCGTCACACATAACTGATCTCCCAATATCAACAAGACACTATCCCTCTCCATCTCTTTGGGCCCTTCTCATAAGGACTCACCAAGACTGGGGTCAAACCTCCTGTCTCTGAGAAGGCCTTCCGAGCGCTTGCTAATCCTCCCATCATGGGGTAATTGGCAGAAAATGGCGAGTTTAAAGAGTCCCACATGTCTGTTTTGTTTACTGGGAAATTTGGCATCCTTGAGCTCCCTCTGTGCTGCATGGCTGTCTTTCTGAACTAACGGTGGTATGCTAATCCTTGAAGGCTTCAAGCTCCCACCTGGCAGCCCTCATTATTTTCATGCTATTTTCAGATCAACAATGCAGAGTAGCTGAGTGCCAGTGAGAGCATTCTTTGTAGCAGCCCATCGAAAAATGAAGATGGAGGAGGCAGGAGACCCCAAGGCAAGAACTACACAGCCTCACACGGAATATAACCTTCAATGAGCAGGGGCCTGTTACCAGCCATTTACCTGGGATGTTGTCACAAGCCGAGTGTGTTGTTGTCGAGACAGCTTTAAATGAATAACATTTGATTTGAGGCATGTGGACCTGAGGCAGTGATCAGGTGTTTCATTCAGGTTTTGACATTTCTCATGACACTCCGTTCTCACACATTAACTCCAGATCAGGCTGGATGAAACAATGTCAAGAGCAAGTAGAGAAATGTATTCCTACGTTTATCGATCATCAGATCACTACCTTTGAAAAGCTCATGTTAATACACTTTATTTTTCATTGCACGTTCATACTATGAAATGTCTTCTCTGGATTTAACCCATCCTACTGTACAGAAGCGGGGACCAACTCCAGTTCTTTTTCCCTCTGCCTTGCTCAGAGGCTCAGGGAGTAGCATTAACACCAAAACCCATATCTTTTGGACGGTGGGAAGGACCTGGGGCAGGGTTCAAACCAAGGACCTTCTTGCTGTGAAGCAATGATGCAAACAACTTGACCACCGTGCCACCCAACTCCTTAAGGAAGTATGGGATCCATAATTTTCATGAATCTCTTCCCCTTTTAAGAACCCTGACCTGAGGCAGGGTATGTAGCGGACTGTGGAAAACCAAAAATGCTCACCCACTGGAGAAGAGGGAGATGTGACCTCTCTATGACCTCCGTTAGATGGCTGATCACATGCCTTGTTGACTCTGTGGCTGAACATGTAAAACCGTGCGACTTCCAGGATGCGTTACTGAAAAAGACAATTGTATCTCGTAGGCTCAACTCAACCAAGGCTAGGAGATATAATCATCTGGTGGGTTTCAAGGGGAAACTGAGCATCACACTTAATCCCTCTTTAAGAATAAGAGGACTGACTTTCCACTTGTGCAAGACCAAAGCCTTCTGGAGCTTAGCCAATCACTTGTTCTGTACACTTTGTGTGCAACTGGGGAGCAATGTTTCAAGCATAGGTAGAGTTCAAGTGTCTTTCTGTATGCTCAATAATCCAGATAAGGAAATCATAGAAAGTTGAATCCGTTTATCTGGACACAACATTTATTGAGAAACGTTGCATCACTAATCTAAGTGACCTCTTCAGTCTAAGCTGACTGCAGGTGTCCCTACAGTGAACGAGAACCAGTGACTGGATTCATAAGCACATTGATGTGGCCATTAACTGGACTATCCCTTGAACCACCATCCCTTGATTCAGGGATGGTGGTTCTCTCTTCCCACAGATGGCCAGACTCCCCGTTCAAACCAGCTTTCCTCCCTCTCAGGACTGGCCACTGACCTGTAGATGGGTGTAGATTGCAGAGTCCTGGCCTGTTAGCTCTTCTGCGTTGTGCCGTCCTGTTGGCCAGTGTCTGTTTGGCTTCTCTGGTGTACACCTCACGACCATCCTCCCTGCTCTTAACAGTGTACACTATATTGCTGTCTGTGGTGCGGGACATGATCCTTGGGGTGGACCCATTTCTGGTACAGTGTGCTGTGGTGTTTGGAAAATCCAGGTCTCAACTGTTCTGACACATACAGTCACCATCGGTCTACATCTTAAACAGCTGTCGTTCTCCTCTTTGATTGACTGGTGCATTGTTTCCATGGATTCCTTACTTTGACAAATGCCCAGTGAGGATAAAACACACTCCACCAGGGCCCGTTTAGAATGGGATTTCTCCCCAGGGTTGTACCACTGAGCTGACAACCCCCCCGACACAGCGTCCCAGGAAGGGGAGATGCCCCACATTAAACAGGCCCAGGGTAAGTGTGGTTAAGAGAGACTGAAGAGGCTACTTACATCAGTGATGAACCGTTTCTCTCATTAAACGCTGCGTCCAGATGATCTGATCCACCTTTCTGTGACAGAGGTAAATGGTTAGAGTCCAATTAAAGCAGCACATAGGGTCATTCAAGTTGAGATATACTCTAAATGCAAGAACACCACCTAGCTAGCCACATACTAACAGGTGCTAAACTTAGCCTGCTGGGGTTGAAAAAGCTGAGGGCTCCGATATTCACTTTTATGACGGTGCCCCCACCCCCTTCTCTCCCA